>PIJE02000547.1:260672-295363 GCA_002895965.2 Coryphaenoides rupestris | reverse complement strand
CGCCAGCACGACCGCTCCACCTCCTGTGTGTCATACATACATTGCAGTCATGCATTCATGCAGCCATAAATAAGCAAAAATATCTCGGCGAGTCCCAGGGAATTTGACACATGATTGGTGTTTATTGCGAGACGCTTTCAGAATCTATTTTAACTCCATTGAATCTCCAACTTGCTTTGACTTTCGCAGAATATTCCTTGGTATGAAACCTCAAACTCAGGCAATAGTTCCATATTATCGCCCGTATTATTGACTTCAGGTGGTATATTTTCTGGTGAATTCAACGATAACGTATGTCGTGACGTGAGCTTTCCAATATAATAAAACCAAGAAGAAAATTGTATTATATTGGAAACCTCACATCGTAAAACACATTGAATTCACCACAATATACACAGTACCACCCGTCTATATAACGTTGCCAATAATATAATATGGAAGTATTGCTCTGCGCGGGTCGTGTCCACGGCTTCTGCATTACGACACAGAGGAAGAGCAACCAAATGGCAAGCGGCTGCCGTCGTGAGTTAACAGAAACACGAAGCACCACTTTCCCCCTCTCAGATACATTCATTAGCACGATGACACGTTCTGTAGCGCCTCTGAAGCCCTCACAGAGCGCGCCGCAGAGTGCCGACAGAGTCATCCTCTTCCCCCGGTGCTCAGTGGCGGCAGAGAGGTACATTATAGACAGCATTAACGTCTGCTACTCACGGCTGAGAGAGAGAGAGAGAGAGGGGTGGGAGGGGAGAGCGAGAGAGAGAGAGAGAGAGAGAGAGAGAGAGAGAGAGAGAGAGAGAGAGAGAGAGAGAGAGAGAGATAGCAGTGCACTTAAAACTAATTCCGTCCGTGTGCATCAACCGCGCGAGCCGCAGGCGTCAACCCAAGATTGACGTCATCATCACACCTCCCCCTCGCGCGGTTCGTACGGCGATTCGCTGCGTGCCGGAATGTTGGCGATGTGAGAGAGTGTGCTAATTGAGCGTCCGTGGTAACGGGCGACAGCAAAATGTCACGGCGGCTATAAATGCCACGGTCACATGTGAGAACAGGCCCGTGCACTTCAACAACGACACATCACGTCTTCGTAGTTGGGAGTTACGCAGGCGACGCTTGACGTCTGTGAGAGGTGACGTAGTGCAGGAGAATACAGATTCAACTGTACGACCACATCCATAACATGGTGTGCTCCGTGGACCAGAGTAGGCTTAGTAGAGGGCGAGAGGGCCGGATAGTCTGGCGGCAAAGGATGTTGATGACCCACAACCAAAAGGTTCTTGATTTGAACCCCAGTGACGCTCCTCTAACCCCCACCTGCTCCTAAATGACATGGATGTAAATAACAACAAATAAAAACCCAGAATGTACATAGGAAGGAACAGACCAGAACAGGACGAATCGAGACAGATACTCTGGGCCACGGAAAGACCGTGTGTGGTGTTTCTAGAAAGAGCTGACCGGGTGTGGGAAGGGAACATGAACACTGCAAAAGAAAGATCACAGCAAGACAAGCCAGAGATACGGTTATCGGGAGTCCAAAGAGACTCAGTTCCTCACACTGTAAACCCCGGTTGCGATAGTGAAGAGCGCCGCATCAGAGACTATGTTTTTGAGGACGGCTGCGCATGCAAAATGTAAATGGAATGGAATGTGGAGTGAGACACCGCAAATAATACACATGATTATGGGGGATGCACCGACGCATCGGCCTTCTGAGCGAAGCCGTCGGCAGCAGCGCTCCTCTTTATTGTTTGGTCAATATTTCTACACAATAGGCAAATGACTAAGTACCCTGCCCTAAACTAGCCAGCTATGTCTTACGTTTCAAAATGTCTCGAATCGATACGCCATTAAAATAGTTGTTTGGAAGTGTATCCCAGCAGCTCAGTAAAAAGCCAGTAAAAAATCAGTAGAAACACAGATAGACTGTACAACGGACTGGTTAAACAGACTTTCGATGTGTGAACATTGATGGAAAACTATCGCAGACCTTTCATTGCGAACATACAACATGAGTACAGCAGTACTCGTTGAGATGTGGACGTGTGCACGCGACGCTATCACATTGTTTTGGTATTTCTTCCTCTCAACCCAGCGTTGCAGAAGGCGCTATACTGCCCCATGTGGACCGGGGGAACGTTCTGTCCCATTATTTAAACAGGACGGTAGTGGCATAAACTATTAGATTTTTTACAATAAAACTATTCGAATACTAAATATCGGCTATCGTATCGGCTATCGGCCATATTGTTATTTTAAACATCGGTATCGGTATCGGCCACGAAATTGGTGCATCCCGAATTATCATGATCAAGAGAACTTTCTCAGGTCATTTTGCTTTGAAGCGATGAAATGGGTGGTCGTTATTTTACGGTTTAATTCACATATTAGCGATCCCCAATGTCCAAAGCCTAACCTTGTAGGCATCCTTGAAAACACAGCCCCACCCGCTACCGGTTCTTGACGACATGTATCTGTATTCACCGGAAGTCACTTGGAAAAAGAGCTGAAAGAAAATAGGTAAATAGTGTTTTGCCTGCAGAAATATATGATTGGACAGATGTGGTTTGAAGATAGATGGGTTTCAGCAGTAGGTGGCTCTACGCAAGCTATGCAGCTACGCATCTACGCAGCTACGCATCTACGCAGCAGTCTGGGTGGAGAAGCTCCTGCTGTGTGTTGAGTGAGGAGCAGGCCGCTGTACTGCTGCAGGACGAAACGCACACACATACACACACACATACACACACACACACACACACACACATACATACATACACACACACACACACACACATACGTGCACAAGAGACAAACACTGTCACTCACACTCGAAACTACACACACTGCCCTTGGCTCTGCCCTTCACCAACTGTCAACCACGTGCACACACAGGCATGTCAACACACACATGCAATGGCTCTCTCACACACACACACACACACACACACACACACGTAAATATATATTCAGCAGCGGCCCAAAATACTATGGAAGGCAAGGTGTCATCCAGAAATCAGACTGATGCCTTAATTTCATGGCTAATCAACGCTGCGTTTCAGAGCTGCTAATTGCGGGGAAATGAAATTAATGGCGATTAACAGAGTGTCTGTCACGTTGACGCGCCATGGCGCATTCACACAGGCAGTTGGGGGCTTCTCCCCGCATTGCATGCTGGGATGTTCATATAAATCTGGATTTGGGTAATAACATTGTGTGTGTGTCTGTGTGTGTCTGTGTGTCATTAATCTCAATGAGACACACACACACACACCAGGTTGAATCTCAGGGTGTGTTCTTGTAACCTCAACAACACAGCTTCTCGTGTCGCCTTGAAGTAATTCGTGTTTTATAAAAGAACATGAGTCATCTGAAACCGCTAGAACCAATCACAGCCCTTGTTTAGGTGGGGAGGCGGAGTTTTAAGTGCTCCATGTCCAATCAGCTCCATTTAGTTATTCTGGGAAATCGTAACACTGGGAATAATCTGGCTTCTGGATTGGCTGAGAAAGACGGCTGAACTCTCATTGCTTCTCTTCTCTGGGGAGAAACAGAGAGAGAGAGACATACAGAATGCATGTGTGAGAGATCTACAGAGGGAGAGGATGACAGACAGGGAGAGAGAAAGAGTGTGAAAGAAAGAGAGAGAGGGTGAAGGCAAGAGAGAGAGAGATAAAGAGACAGAGCGAGACAGAGAGAGAGCAAGACAGGGCGAAGCAGCCCTACAGAATATGTGAGAAAGATATTGACAAAGAGAGAGAGCGAGAGAGATGGAGAGAGGGAGAGGGTGTAGAAGAAAGTCTGTACAAGAGAGAGAGAGAGAGAGAGAGAGAGAGAGAGAGAGAGAGTGAAAGAAAGACTGCAAGAGAGAGCGTGAGAGAGCGAGACAGGGCGATGCAGACAAAGAGACCTACAGAATGAGAGAGTGAGCGAGTGAGGGAGAGAGAGAGGGAGAGAGAGTGATAGAGGGAGCATGTCATTGCATGAGCACACACACACAGACACAGACACAGACACACACACACACACACACACACAGGGCCGTCGCACAGGTACCGGCATCAGACTGGCACAATAAAATAGACGTTTAGGTTTTCAGCAAATCACAACGTATGATTTATTTGACTTTGTCGTTGCCGTCGTCGTGCTCCATCTTTATATCTCTAGATATAAAGATCTTATATCTTACGCTAGACTGATGCCCTCCTGATTGTCGTGACAGGAAGAAGCATGCGGATGAAGAAGAGAAGAAGAAGATCTTTATTAGTCCACACATATTGGTCACACAACACACAGCGGGAAGTGGCGGCCGCCAAACACACACACACACACATGCAGGGAGGGTGGCCCGTGGAAATGTGTCCTCTGCATTTAACCCATCCTGCTGCCCCTCCAGGGATGCAACGTGTGTGTGTGTGTGTGTGTGTGTGTGTGTGTGAAACATTACTATTCACTGTTTATTTAGCACACACTTCCCAAGGCGCGTACAGTTGATCCATCAGGAATGAGCAGGTAGGGGCGAGGCACAGGGACACTGAAGCACGAGGGGGTTTTGAACTTGGAACCTTTCAGGGATTAAAGTGCTACAGACATGTTCCCCAACATTCAAATACTAATCACGCAAATAAAATGTATGATACTGTGGGAGTGTGTGTGTTTGTTGACTGGCTTAATTGGCCTCACCTGGCCTGAGTTAGAGTCTGCGGGGGGGTGGGGCTACAGCCTGGCACAGTTAAGGCTGATCCATGAGGTTCAGGAGTTCTCGCAGCTTGTTCTCGACACATCAGCCTGGCAGAACTTTGTTCTCGCAGCCCTGGGTGCGAGAACAAAGTTCTCACTTCTCGCGGAGTATGTATCAGCCTTTAGAGTCTGGAGGGGCGGGGTTGCAAGCCTCACCTGGCATAGCTAGTCTGGGGGGGGGCGGGGTTGCAAGCCTCACCTGGCACAGTTAGTCTGGGGGGGTGGGGCTGTGCTCCTGTGGTGCATTGGCTAATCAGTGCACCACAGGTTAAGTCAGCCACCAGCACACACACTCAGGGCAGCGCTAGCATGCTAGCTGCTTCCCATCTGCTCTGTCATTTCATGACATCGCAACTTTAATAATAAACTGGACTGGACCACTACTGCCTGTGTCCTTGGAGAAGCCCTGCACTAAGCCACTGATGTGGCATTGTGGCAAAGGAGATATGCTACAGATACAGTGGTTTAGCAGTGGTGAATAAAGGAGCATGGAGGCTCTAATGGCGCCGATAGGTTTAGGCTGCAGACCTTGGGGATCGAACCCACTGCCCTCCGTCTGGAAGTCGAACGCCCTCCCCCGCCTCAACCCGGCCCTGTACCTGCAGTTCTAATCTTGGCTGTTTTCTCATTTGTGTTCATTAGGCTGATGAATTAATTACTCATAATACCACGGCTCCACTGTGTGTTGCAATCAGACACAGAACACGGAGACATGACAACGGCCCCGTGAACTCTCCACACACTCCCATCTGGTCCTAACACACACACACACACACACACACCTGCGCACGCACACACAATCGCACACACACACACACACACACACACGATTTCATCAAGCCTAATAGCACACGCTAGCATATCGGTGTGCGGTAGCCAGGGCTCTGCGCTCCTCAAGGTCATGGCTCGGGGGTCGTAGGTCGGGTTCTGCAGTGGCAGCCCAGCTGGGCCGTGCTGCGACTGGTGGAACGCTAAGGCTAAGAGGTTAGCTCCATGGGTCAGGAAACTCTCTTTAAACTTCTCCTCCCCCTTTCTCTCTATCTCTCTCTCTCAGTGTCTTTATCTCTCCTCTCTCTTTCTCTCTTTCTCTCTCTCTCTCTCTCTCTCGCTCTCTCTCCTCTCTGTGTCTCTCCTCTGTGTGTGCATGAGTCTCTCTTTCTCTCTCTCTCTCTCTCTTTCTCCCTGTGTCTCGCTCTCCTTCTCTCGGCATCTCTCCTCTCTCTTTCTCTCTCTCTCTGTCTTCCTCTGTCTCTCTCTTTCTCTCTCTCTCTGTCTTCCTCTGTCTCTCTCTTTCTCTCTCTCGATGTGTCTCCCTCTCTCCTCCATGTTTCTCCTCTGAGTGTGTGTGTGTGTGTGTGTGTGTGTGTGTCTCTCTCTCTCCTCTCTCCTTTGTCTTTCTGCTTCTCTCCCACCACTCAGAGCACACCTCCCCCCTGTGGCGGGCTCGCAGGGGGGAGGTGTACCAAGTGGGGCCGCCGAAGAGGAGGAGGAAGAGGAGGAGGAGGAAAGTAAACAGTCAACGATATTGTGTCAATGACTGCCAGGTTGGCCGTGCTGAGGGTATGTGTGTGCATGTTTGTGTGTGTGTGTGTGTGTGGGGGATGTATCTGAGTGAGGACCCTGACCTTCATGGGGAACAGCAGGGGGTCCAGATAAGGACAGGCTGGACTGAAACCCACAGCTCCCACCTCCCACCCACCTCCCCCCCGCCGGGATCGTATCACAATGATGTGGGGGACGGTGGAATGGGGGGAAATATTCTGGGGGAGCGGAATAGAGGAGAGGTGGAGGGAGAGGAGAAAGAAAGCGTGTGAGAGAGAGAGAGAGAGAGAGAGAGAGAGAGAGAGAGAGAGAGAGAGCGAAAGAGGAGCTGTGGAGGAGCCGGATAATGGAAATCTAGAGCAGGTTGGGGGAGGAGGTGGGAGGTGGGGAGTAATTGTTGGGTTTTGCTCAAGTCAAAGTATTCATCAAATATAGAGCTATCTCTCTTTGTTCCACACACACATACACACACACACACGCACACACACACACACGCACACACACACACACACACACACACACACACACACACACACACACACACACACGCACACAGGCACACACACACAATCAAGAATCTATTCAACACTTTCTCAATTACACCTCGGCTCCCACAAATACAATCGGTTACAATTGAGACCCCGAGGTGTGTGTGCATCTGTGTGTATGTGTTGTGTGTGTGCATTTCTGTGTATTTGTGTGTGTGTGTGACTCAACGTGATTACATAATCATATGTGATGTATCACATTCCATGAGCCAACCATTCATCCCTTGAAAGACTTATATTAATACAAGGCCATCTTGTATTAATCGAGCGTCTGAGATTCATCAGACTACAGCGGATCCATCTAGTACCAAGGTGCATATGTACATGTGCAGTAGAAGGAGGGTCATATGGTATTTTTGCACCAAAATAATAAATACTAATATATTTTTTGAGAGTCATATTGATCAGCTGCTTAAATGCTAACAAAATGTCCACTGATATTGGCTGCTGTCAAAGAAATGTGCAAACTAAGAGGAAAGGATTAAGACCGGCTACAGAAATGCACACGAAACACTTCTGTGTGCCTGACTGCTCGCTTTCAGTGGAAGGGTTTTTAGTATTTCCTATTTCGTATGTCGTCATGTAAAACTCTTTGCTTTCTGCTTTCTCGTTGTGGCTTTCAAAGGAGTGGTTCTGCCCACCTCTGGTGAAGCAGGTCATGCCGTCGCTGTTTCTATTTAACGACAACGGCTGCCACGGTAACGTTCCCGGAACAGCAGCATAACTCCCGACGATCTGCACCGGTACGGGGGGAGCCAGCGTTTTGCGTCGGGCTGTGCTGGGTTTCCTCCCCCCTGCCCCCCAGTGTGTGTTTGCTCTGTAGGGAACAGTTGAAGGGTAACCATTAAAAATGCAGCATCCCTACACGCGCCAGGTTGCCATAGTAAGCTATTGAATCTTAAAGGGAGCGATTCTCGCCGCCACCGCCCCGTAAGGAGTTTAGGCCGCCCCGTCTGCCCTTTGAGAGGTGAGCAGGAAAGCGAGCCTTTGATAAGCGGATGATTTGGAGGGGAGGGCGGGCCTCGTTTAAACTTCACATTATTGGATGTATTGATCTCTTTTTTCCCCCTCTGGATTCAGTGTGCTACCGCTTGGCTGCAGGGCGGCACGGACTGTAATCATCTTATGATTCACTTTTGGGAAGAATTCAAATGAGAATTTCAAGCCAGAAGCTTCGGCGTTAGAGCAGAGGTAGATAGGCCGTAGAGCATCGGTAGAACGGCGGTGGTACGGTGGTAGATTGGCGTTAGAGCAGCGGTAGAACAGTGGTAGAGCGGTGGTAGAGCAGTGGTTGATTGGCGTTAGAGTGGCATTAGAGCAGTGGTAAATTGATGTTAGAGCGGCAGTAGAGCGGCGGTAGAGGAGCGGTAGAGCGCCGTTACAGTGGCGGTAGAGCTGTGGTAGAGAGGTAATATAACGATGGTAGATCGGCGGTAAATCAGCGTTATAATGGCGATAGAGCAGTGGTAGAGAGGTAGTATAATGGCGGTAGATCGGCGTTAGAACGGCGGGAGAGCAGTGGTAGAGAGGTAATATAGCGGCGGTAGATCGGCGTTAGAGCTGCTGTAGAGTTAGATCAGTGGTTGAACGGCGGTTGAACGGTGGCACATTTGCGGTAGAGCTGCGGTAGATCGGCATTAGATCGGCAGTAGAGTGGCATTAGAGCAGCGGTTGCGTGGCGGTAGAGCTGCAGTAGATCGGCATTAGAACGCCGTTAGATCGGTGGTAGAGCAGCGGTAGAGTGGCGGTAGAGTGGCGGTAGCCCGACATCAATAACATTCTACCTGAAAGACAAAAGGGGGCGTGGCAACTGCTGTGATTCACCGTGTGGGCGGATGCGTGGGGGGGGTGCAGAAGTTTGCCTTTAAGGTGAAACTGCTGCTTCAGGTTACACGTTAGCTCGCGCCCAGCTGGTCTCTAATTGGATAGCACCGTGCCTCACCTCGCCACTGTGAGAGCCAGTGTGTGAGCGTTCTGGCGCATCACCCAGGTGGGTTGGACGGGGTGGGATACATACACATACATTAACACACATATATACACACACACACACACACACACACACACACACAACACACTACAATTTTCTGCCCCCAGCCTTTTGAGGGGGGAGGGGTGTGAGGAGGGACATCTGCATGTGATCTCATGAAAACCTCAAGAGCCCTGTGTGTGTGTGTGTGTGTGTGTGTGTGTGTGTGTGTGTGTGTGTGTGTGTGTGTGTGTGTGTGTGTGTGTGTGTGTGTGTGTGTGTGTGTGTGTGTGTGTGTGTGTGTGTGTGTGTGTGTGTGTGTGTGTGTGTGTATGTGTGTGTGTGTGAGAGTTTGAGTGTGTGTCTGTGAGTGTGTGTGCTTGTAGGCAGCCGAGCGGGGTAACATCAACAACATTGTGTGTAGGACCAGGGTTAGCATACACACACACACACACACACACACACACGTGGATATAGCTTTCTGACGTTCAGCCCACACACACACAAACACACACACACAGGCATCATTGAACTCACATTGTCTGTGCGTAGCTTCTTGGCGGGGCAGCCTCCGTCCACGGGGTGGAGCATGTAGTAGAGGCGCACCTTGTTGGCGTGCTTCCGACTCTGGGGGAGGAGGAGATGAAGAACCATTCACATAGGAAGCTTCATTGTAGGAACCATTCATGTAGGAACCTTCAGCGTAGGAACCTTCAGGGTAGGAACTATTAGGGAAGGTACCTTCAAGATAGGAGCTATTCATGTAGGAACCATTAAAGTAAGAACAATTAGTGTAGGAACCTTCAGAGTAGGTACCATGAGAGTAGGAACCTTCAGAGTAGGAACTATTAGGGTAGGAGCCCTCAGAGTAGGAACCATTCATGTAGGAACCTTCAGAGTAGGTACCATGACAGTAGGAAACTTCAGAGTAGGAACTATTAGGGTAGGAGCCCTCAGAGTAGGAACCTTGAAGGTAGAAACCTTCAGGGTAGTAATCTTCAGTGAAGGAACCTTCATTGTAGGAACCATTCATGAAGGAACCTCAGGGTAGGAACCTTCAGGGTAGGAAACTTCAGGGGAGGAATGTTTCGGGTAGGAATATATCTCCTTTGACAGCCTGCCATGTTTGGGTGGGAAAATGGCTATGAGACTTACAAACTCCTCTCTTTGGCTACTTCGCTCCCAGACCCCACTGTTAGTGTGTCTGACTGAGAATAACCCATCAGCGCTGATGTATTTGATACTTAATACATTTTTGTCTACTATACTGGTCTAAAATCCACTGGTGACGGAGTTGTTTCTTATCAGTTCACAGATTTCCACCACACACTATAAAGGGTGCAATAAATTGGCACTGTGCATTCAGACAGCACTACAAAATGGCAAACTCGATAAAGAGTGAGTAGTGAGTGATTTCAGGCGCAGCCCATTAGTGCAGGAACCATTAGTGTAAGAACCATGTAGTGGAGGAACCATTAGGGTAGAACCATGAGTGTAACATCCATGTAATTTAGGAACCATTAGGTTAGAATGATTGGTATAGCAACCAGGTAAGGTAGGAACCATTCATGTAAGAACCATTAATGTCAGACACAGGTAGTGTAGGAACTATTAGTGTATGAACCAGGTAGGGTAGGAACCATTTGTGTAGGAATCATTCATGTAGGGAAGAAACCAATAGTGTAGGAAACAGGTAGGATGTGAACTTCACTCGGGGCAAACATGAGAGCATTGCAGTACTACAGAACACACACACACACACACACACACACACACACACAGACCTTGGTGTAATCGTAGCAGTGTGGCAATCAATTTCTCATTTGGTTCACCTGAAAGGGTTCCTGTCTTGACCACAACAACAATGTGTGTGTGTGTGTGTGTGTGTGTGTGTGTGTGTGTGTGTGTGTGTGTGTATACGTCAGTGTGTATGTCTGTTTGTGTATGTTTGTGTCCGCACATGCATATATATATGTGTGTGTGTGTGTGTGTGTGTGTGCGCGCTTCATCACAGTTCTGTCACGGCAACTCACTGGCAGGATGTGTTCATTGCAGCAAGGTGTGTGTGTGTGTGTGTGTGTGTGTGTGTGTGTGTGTGTGTTGTGGGTGGGGGGGGTTGAATGGGGGTGCTGTGAGCGAGCAAAGCCATTAGTCCATCAGGGGAACTAGGGCCCTCCTCTCTCTCTCTCTCCTCTCTCTCTCTCTCTCTCTCTCTCTCTCTCTCTCTTTCTCTCTCTCGCTCTCTCTCCCCCACTCTCTCTCACCTACTCTCTCCCTCCCTGTGACATGTCATGGTGGCCGTGGGGGGTAGCTGGTGTGGGTGGTGGTGGTGATGGTGTTGGGGGCTGCGGGTACAGTCTGTTCAAGGGAAGGGAATGGATGTCGAACGGATTCATTTGTCTTGCATGTCTGGCTTTCCGGTGGCGCGGGGGGGGGTGGCAGCCCAGAGATTGGCTCTCACTCTCTTTAGGGAAGACTCTGTCATGGGAGGGGGGCTGTGTTAGGGGGTGTTAGGGGGTGTTAAGGGAGTGGGAGTGTGGCGGTGGGGTGGGTGTGGTAGATAACCGACCGCACCATTGATCAGCTCTGGAACTCAGATTAATCAAAGGCTGAATTAACCAGCGGCAAACAAAGGCTTTGCTTCTTCTGCTGCACGACTCAGAGCTCAAATCTCTTTGATCTCGGGGATAACATCTGAACAAGGAGGCTCATCATGCTATCAACTTAATACAGTGGGGGGGGGGCGGAGTGGTTTCAGTCAGAGTGAGATCCAGATCTGGTCGCGTCCGCGTTTGGTGTCTATGTGTCCTTCGCAAGGTGTTCACCGTCAGTACGTTTACCTGCACACACAGCAATTATTAAAACACAGTGTAAACACTTTATTTTGATGAAAGCCAAACTATTTATTCCCTGGAGCATAATGAGATTAAGTACGCAGAGATAACTCCATTATATAGCGATGCACGTTGTCACGTAATACACCTTCATCAAATTATGGTCGGTGTGCAAGCAAAAGGTCATAGATTTACGTCACTCCCCGTTTTGAGGAGACATCTTGCAGAGACGTATTGAGGAGACATCTTATAAGTTCGATGAAATAAGGCTGATCGAAATATCTTGAAATCCCTTGAAAGGCAAAAGTGCCACTTTCTAAACTGACGTCCTTTGAATCCTCCTGATTACATGAGTGGCCATGTGCACACATGGTCATCATTTCAAGACCATACTCAAGAGAATCTGATTAATCAGCCATAATCAAACAGCCTTCCCCAGCCCACCAGAGCCTTGGATCTCATCCAACATGAACAACACAAAATAAATCACGCTGAAGACATGACCAGTGGAAAATATGAGAATACAATTGAATAGACAATGCCTAGATGTGCACGCTTGGACAGCCAGAAGAGCAATGTTCAGCCTTTATCTACTTTCTCTCTCACTCCTGTTTCCGCAGCACTTGTGTTCAGCTTTAAAAGTTTAACATCTAAGTAAAAACAAGCCAAGGCAGGATGACATTTTTTTACTTGATTTTATGACTTTAATAGGCGCTTTTATCCACGGCCATATCTATTTTCATGAGATACATTATCATGTACCTTGTGTCATTATGTCTTTCAGGAGCAGGACACCTTGCGCTAAGATACACACCACAGCAAGACTGTGAACATTGAACCTGCGACTGCAGGGATTTCAATCAAACTTTGCCTTTCACTCAGTCTTCTTTTATCCCACAGTCCTCCAACGAGCCAGTGGCTGCTGGGGGACCGATCGAGCAACTTTAATGTTCATTGACTCCTTATTTACAAGCACAGCTCAGGAGTCCCTGAGAGTGTGGGTCCTGTTTCTGCTGAGGAAGATCATGCAGAGGACAAACTGCAGCTGCTGCTGTTGCTGCTGCTGCTGCTGTGCTCAGAGGCTCCCCATGCAAATCCCATCGACCGCGCTGGGGCTCTCTCGCTTGTACAGCCATGGATCTTACCAGGCTGCCTGACATATTTGGGACTGAGAAATAAATCCATAATTCATTAGCATCCCATCAGCGGGCAGATCTATGCTGTGGGGTTAAGATGGTGCCCCTCCAGCCAGTTCTGCTAGCACTAGCGTCTCCCTTGCTGTGGCTCTGTCAGGGGACTCACAGTAGCACAAGGCTTAACTCAGTGTCATTCGCTCCACTCAGTTCATCCCAAATGGTGGATTGTATTGTTTTGCATCATGCAAATCTGGAGATTTTTGCATGATCCACCAATTCAAAAAGGTGGTGTTTAAACTTTCCCAGGCGGTTGTGGGTTCGATACCCCAAAGTCCGCCGGATAGCTGTGGTCATCTGTGAGCAAAATGTCTGACCTCTACCTGCTTCTTAACCATATGTGTGTCATGTCAGTCACTTTAGATTTATTTTTTATTTTAAGTGTCCCGAGTAGAGATAAAACTGCAGCCTTGCAGCGTCAAAGACAAGCCAGGTCATACACATCACAAGCTGCTTTTAGTTTTGTTTCATGTGATCTGCAGGTGGGCTACAGACAGATGTTGGATCCACCCCAGGTGTGCGGAAAAACAGCTCGCAGGCCAAAGGAGGCCAAGCGTCCACCCACACCAGTTAAAAACCACGTCTGCCCACCAACACTGACGGCCAAGCCTGTGGTCCTCACAAGCCGCCACCCAAACCTTGGCCAGATAAACGCTTCGCTGGAAGCAAGGAAATCAGTCATGAGAGCAGCAATGTGAAATATAACTCTTGTCTAATAGGTCGATATGAAGCCGGCCTCTCAAATGTCTGTCAGCCTAACATGTCTCGATGGCCTAACACTATATATAATAACTGTGTGTTCTGTGTCTGAGACGCATCGCCATGCATACAAAGTATGGATTTCTTCCGTCTGTCTAAAAAAAACCAAATATATAATATGTATTGAATAATACTACGACTAAACGACTAATCACATTTTATGACTCGGCTATAATATAAAACTGAGTACAACAAAGCGTGTGTGTGTGTGTTGCTGTGTCAGACACACGTGGTGTGTTTTAGCCCTTGTACAGGTCGGTGCAAACACAGTGGTTATGTAAGCAGCACCCAGGAAGGCTCCACCCTCCTGTGGCTCCACCCTCCAGCCTCCTGTGGCTCCACCCTCCTGTGGCTACCATGGCCTGGCTGACCTTGAGGGGGGGGCCTTGTGTGTGTGTGTGCTCACACACACACAGAGCAAGGTTAATTATAAGGTACATTTCATTCCCCCAAGAATTGTCTGAGATTTGTGTGTAGTATAAGTGTGCCAAATGTTTTGATGCTTAACACTGCCTACATGTCTTTGGGGGTATTTTGAGGAATCAAATGAAACATTAAACAATCCCTGTTTATTAGATTGTAATCAAACTTCCAAAATGACCAACGATAACCACAGTAAATGGCCCAATAAACAACTGGAATATCCTTATTTTTGTTTGTGAAGTGGATTCTGCTGTGGATGGGACGCGGGTCTCCTCCTGTGTGGGCTGGGGACCAGGGTGGGCTGGATGGGGGGGTTGTCGTCCTGTATTGAAATTAAGAGCCTGCGAAAAATGGCGGGATTATGCGCTGACTCGTGCGGATTGAAGGCTTTCAGTCCAGACACACGCAGAATCAGCGCGCTACGCTATTTCAATTGGAAACGCCTCATCAGCTAATCACTTGTATGTCAAAGTGATTTGAAGCCTTTTTTATCCCTGCTTGTTTAATCATCGTTTTAGAGCCGAAGGGAACGTCTGAAATATCCCACACACACACACGCACACACAGAGTAACAACTGGTCTTCCAGGAGTTTCCTAATTAATAAAGCCTGTGAAAATTGGCCCGACGAGAGCAGGTAGTAATTAAACTCTGAGTGAATATCAGTGTGGGAGCTCTGCGCGGTGCAGGTCAGCCAGAGAGCAGAATAACATCAAGGAAACATTCAGTCAACACATGAGCAGCGTCCCTGCAAAGCGCCGGAAGACGCTAGGAAGTCAAGAAACCGATGGACAGACAGACGGGAGCTAAGATAAGATAAGATAAGATAAGATAAGATAGAACTTCATTAATCCCGAAGGAAATTCTTGTGCCAGGTTGCATAGCAATACAGTACAATAAAACAAGAGAAATCAACAGAATAATAAAAATAAACTAACAGATTTACAAATGTATAATGTACAATGTCAAATATAAAAATATATAGGCAAGATAAATATTCAGACGGCGAAAACAATTTGGCATAGTTGAAATGTAATACTGTAATAATAATAATAATAATAATGGTTAGGGGACGTATTGCACCTGATAGAAAGAATATTAAGAATATATATTAAGAATATTGCACATAATGTTGAAATAGGTAATAAATACTTTTTATCCCCTTGGGGAAATTCAAGGTATCCCGTAGCTCAAGTCGAACAACAACAATACAGTTGACAATAAATAAATAAAAGGACAGACAATAGACAATAGACGTACATTCTATCAGGTCATGTTAAAATTAATGATAATAAATAATGATTTGCACATTGTCCCGGGTAGTGTATCACAGAAGTAAGGGAGGGGGGTGAGCCCTTGCCCTAGACCGAGGTGTTGTACAGTCTTATGTCCGTGGGGACGAAGGATCTCCTGTGCCGCTCGGTGCAGAGAGATGAGCCGTCTGCTGCGGCTACTGCTCTGCCAGGGCGTGGTAGAGAGGAGGGTGGCTGACATTGTCCATGATGGCCAGGGCGTGGGAGAGAGGAGAGGAGAGAGGAGCAAGAGGAGAGAGGGGAGAGAGGAGAGGGGGAGAGGAGGAAAGGAGAGAGAGAGAGAGAAGAGAGGAGAGGAAGGAGAAGAGAGGAAGAGGGAAGGAGGAGGAGGAGAGAGAGAGAGAGAGTTGGAGGAAGAGGAGGAGGAGGAAGAGGAGGAAGAGGAGAGAGAGAGAGAGAGTTGGAGGAGGAGGAGGAGAGAGAGAGAGAGAGTTGGAGAGAGAAAGAGAGAGGGCCGTCGCACAGGTACCGGCATCAGACTGGCACAATAAAATAGACGTTTAAGGTTTTCAACAAATCACAAACGTATGATTTATTTGACTTTGTACGTTGCCCAGTCGTCGTGCTCCATCTTTATATCTCTAGATATAAAGATCTTATATCTTACGCTAGACTGATGCCCTCCTGATTGTCGTGACAGGAAGAAGCATGCGGATGAAGAAAAAGAAGAAGAAGATCTTTATTAGTCCACACATATTGGTCCACACAAACACAGCGGGAAGTGGCGGCCGCCAACACACACACACACACACACATGCAGGGAGGGTGGCCCGTGGAAATGTTGTCCTCTGCATTTAACCCATCCTGCTGCCCCTCCAGGGATGCAACGTGTGTGTGTGTGTGTGTGTGTGTGTGTGTGTGTGTGTGTGTGTGTGTGTGTGTGTGTGTGTGAAACATTACTATTCACTGTTTATTTAGCACACACTTCCCAAGGCGCGTACAGTTGATCCATCAGGAATGAGCAGGTAGGGGCGAGGCACAGGGACACTGAAGCACGAGGGGTTTTGAACTTGGAACCTTTCAGGGATTAAAGGGCTACGACATGTTCCCCAACATTCAAATACTAATCACGCAAATAAAATGTATGATACTGGTGGGAGTGTGTGGTGTTTATTGACTGGCTTAATTGGCCTCACCTGGCCTGAGTTAGAGTCTGCGGGGGGGTGGGGCTACAGCCTGGCACAGTTAAGGCTGATCCATGAGGTTCAGGAGTTCTCGCAGCTTGTTCTCGACACATCAGCCTGGCAGAACTTTGTTCTCGCAGCCCTGGGTGCGAGAACAAAGTTCTCGCTTCTCGCGGAGTAATGTATCAGCCTTCAGAGTCTGGAGGGGCGGGGTTGCAAGCCTCACCTGGCATAGCTAGTCTGGGGGGGGCGGGGTTGCAAAGCCTCACCTGGCACAGTTAGTCTGGGGGGGTGGGGCTGTGCTCCTGTGGTGCATTGGCCTAATCAGTGCACCACAGGTTAAGTCAGCCACCAGCACACACACTCAGGCACTAGCATGCTAGCTGCTTCCCATCTGCTCTGTCATTTCATGACATCTCAACTTTAATAATAAACTGGACTGGACCACTACTGCCTGTGTCCTTGGAAAAGCCCTGCACTAAGCCACTGATGTGGCATTGTGGCAAAGGAGATATGCTACAGATACAGTGGTTTAGCAGTGGTGAATAAAGGAGCATGGAGGCTCTAATGGCGCCGATAGTTTAGGCTGCAGACCTTGGGGATCGAACCCACTGCCCTCCGTCTGGAAGTCGAACGCCCCCCCCGCCTCAACCCGGCCCTGTACCTGCAGTTCTAATCTTGGCTGTTTTCTCATTTGTGTTCATTAGGCTGATGAATTAATTACTCATAATACCACGGCTCCACTGTGTGTTGCAATCAGACACAGAACACGGAGACATGACAACGGCCCCGTGAACTCTCCACACACTCCCATCTGGTCCTAACACACACACACACACACACACCTGCGCAAGCACACACAATCGCACACACACACACACCACACACACACACACACGATTTCATCAAGCCTAATAGCACACGCTAGCATCAGCGGTGTGCGGTAGCCAGGGCTCTGCGCTCCTCAAGGGTCATGGCTGCGGGGGTCGTAGGTCGGGTTCTGCAGTGGCAGCCCAGCTGGGCCGTGCTGCGACTGGTGGATACGCTAAGGCTAAGAGGTTAGCTCCATGGGTCAGGAAACTCTCTTTAAACTTTCCTCCCCCTTTCTCTCTCATCTCTCTCTCTGTGTTCTTTATCTCTCCTCTCCTTTCTCTCTTTCTCTCTCTCTCTCTCGCTCTCTCTCCTCTCTGTGTCTCTCCTCTGTGTGTGCATGAGTCTCTCTTCTCTCTCTCTCTCTCTCTTTCTCCCTGTGTCTCGCCTCTCCTTCTCTCGGCATCTCTCCTCTCTCTTTCTCTCTCATGCTCTGTCTTCCTCTGTCTCTCTTTCTCTCTCTCTCTGTCTTCCTCTGTCTCTCTCTTTCTCTCTCTCGATGTGTCTCCCTCTCTCCTCCATGTTTCTCCTCTGAGTGTGTGTGTGTGTGTGTGTGTGTGTGTCTCTCTCTCTCCTCTCTCCTTTGTCTCTGCTTCTCTCCCACCACTCAGAGCACACCTCCCCCCTGTGGCGGGCTCGCAGGGGGGAGGTGTACCAAGTGGGGCCGCCGAAGAGGAGGAGGAAGAGGAGGAGGAGGAAAGTAAACAGTCAACGATATTGTGTCAATGACTGCCAGGTTGGCCGTGCTGAGGGTATGTGTGTGCATGTTTGTGTGTGTGTGTGTGGGGGATGTATCTGAGTGAGGACCCTGACCTTCATGGGGAACAGCAGGGGGTCCAGATAAGGACGGGCTGGACTGAAACCCACAGCTCCCACCTCCCACCCACCCTCCCCCCCGCCGGGATCGTATCACAATGATGTGGGGGACGGTGGATGGGGGGAAATATTCTGGGGGAGCGGAATAGAGGAGAGGTGGGGGGAGAGGAGAGAGAAAGCGTGTGAGAGAGAGAGAGAGAGAGAGAGAGAGAGAGAGAGAGAGAGAGAGAGAGAGAGAGAGAGAGAGAGGAGCTGTGGAGGAGCCGGATAATGGAAATCTAGAGCAGGTTGGGGGGAGGAGGTGGGAGGTGGGAGTAATTGTTGGGTTTTGCTCAAGTCAAAGTATTCATCAAATATAGAGCTATCTCTCTTTGTTCCACACACACATACACACACACACACGCACACACACGCACACACGCACACACACACACACACACACACACACACACACACACACACACACACACATACACACACGCACACACACACACGCACACACACACACACACGCACACAGGCACACACACACAATCAAGAATCTATTCAACACTTTCTCAATTACACCTCGGCTCCCACAAATACAATCGGTTACAATTGAGACCTGTTAAGCCACGAGGTGTGTGTGCATCTGTGTGTATGTGTGTGTGTGCATTTCTGTGTATTTGTGTGTGTGTGTGTGACTCAACGTGATTACATAATCATATGTGATGTATCACATTCCATGAGCCAACCATTCATCCCTTGAAAGACTTATATTAATACAAGGCCATCTTGTATTAATCGAGCGTCTGAGATTCATCAGACTACAGCGGATCCATCTAGTACCAAGGTGCATATGTACATGTGCAGTAGAAGGAGGGTCATATGGTATTTTTGCACCAAAATAATAAATACTAATATATTTTTGAGAGTCATATTGATCAGCTGCTTAAATGCTAACAAAATGTCCACTGATATTGGCTGCTGTCATAGAAATGTGCAAACTAAGAGGAAAGGATTAAGACCGGCTACAGAAATGCACACGAAACACTTCTGTGTGCCTGACTGCTCGCTTTCAGTGGAAGGGTTTTTAGTATTTCCTATTTCGTATGTCGTCATGTAAAACTCTTTGCTTTCTGCTTTCTCGTTGTGGCTTTTCAAAGGAGTGGTTCTGCCACCTCTGGTGAAGCAGGTCATGCCGTCGCTGTTTCTATTTAACGACAACGGCTGCCACGGTAACGTTCCCGGAACAGCAGCATAACTCCCGACGATCCGCACCGGTACGGGGGAGCCAGCGTTGTGCGTCGGGCTGTGCTGGGTTTCCTCCCCCCCTGCCCCCCAGTGTGTGTTTGCTCTGTAGGGAACAGTTGAAGGGTAACCATTAAAAATGCAGCATCCCTACATGCGCCAGGTTGCCATAGTAAGCTATTGAATCTTAAAGGGAGCGATTCTCGCCGCCACCGCCCCGTAAGGAGTTAGGCCGCCCCGTCTGCCCTTTGAGAGGTGAGCAGGAAAGCGAGCCTTTGATAAGCGGATGATTTGGAGGGGAGGGCGGGCCTCGTTTAAACTTCACATTATTGGATGTATTGATCTCTTTTTTCCCCCTCTGGATTCAGTGTGCTACCGCTTGGCTACAGGGCGGCACGGACTGTAATCATCTTATGATTCACTTTTGGGAAGAATTCAAATGAGAATTTCA
Organism: Coryphaenoides rupestris; assembly: GCA_002895965.2. NCBI lineage: Eukaryota > Metazoa > Chordata > Actinopteri > Gadiformes > Macrouridae > Coryphaenoides > Coryphaenoides rupestris. Next base: position 275,553 of record PIJE02000547.1, on the reverse strand, counting down.
AGCCAGAAGCTTCGGCGTTAGAGCAGAGGTAGATAGGCCGTAGAGCATCGGTAGAACGGCGGTGGTACGGTGGTAGATTGGCGTTAGAGCAGCGGTAGAACAGTGGTAGAGCGGTGGTAGAGCAGTGGTTGATTGGCGTTAGAGTGGCATTAGAGCAGTGGTAAATTGATGTTAGAGCGCAGTAGAGCGGCGGTAGAGGAGCGGTAGAGCGCCGTTACAGTGCGGTAGAGCTGTGGTAGAGAGGTAATATAACGACGGTAGATCGGCGTTAGAGCGGCGGTAAATCTGCGTTAGAACGGCGGTAGAGCAGTGGTAGAGAGGTAATATAACCGTGGTAGAGCGGCGTTACAGTGGCGGTAGAGCTGCGGTAGAGAGGTAATATAACGGCGGTAGATCGGCGGTAGATCGGCGTTAGAGCGGCGGTAGAGTTAGATCAGCGGTTGAACAGTGGTACATTTGCGGTAGAGCTGCGGTAGATCGGCATTAGATCGGCAGTAGAGTGGCATTAGAGCAGCGGTTGTGTGGCGGTAGAGCTGCAGTAGATCGGCATTAGAACGCCATTAGATCGGTGGTAGAGCAGCGGTAGAGTGGCGGTAGAGTGGCGGTAGCCCGACATCAATAACATTCTACCTGAAAGACAAAAGGGGGCGTGGCAACTGCCGTGATTCGCCGTGTGGGCGGATGCGTGGGGGGGGGGCAGAAGTTTGCCTTTAAGGTGAAACTGCTGCTTCAGGTTACACGTTAGCTCGCGCCCAGCTGGTCTCTAATTGGATAGCACCGTGCCTCACCTCGCCACTGTGAGAGCCAGTGTGTGAGCGTTCTGGCGCATCACCCAGGTGGGTTGGACGGGGTGGGATACATACACATACATTAACACACACATATACACACACACACACACACACACACACACACACACACAACACACTACAATTTTCTGCCCCCAGCCTTTTGAGGGGGGAGGGGTGTGAGGAGGGACATCTGCATGTGATCTCATGAAAACCTCAAGAGCCCTGTGTGTGTGTGTGTGTGTGTGTGTGTGTGTGTGTGTGTGTGTGTGTGTGTGCGTGCGTTGGTTTGGTTTTACAGTATTTAGTTTGTCTTGACTGTGTTAAGTGCTGCATCTATGTATGTGTGTGTATGTGTGTGTATGTGTACGCATCTGTGTCAGATCTATGTGTGTGTGTGTGTGTGTGTGTGTGTGTGTGTATGTGTGTGTGTGTGTGTGTGTTGGTTCAATGTGTTGGTGCATAGTAGTGTGTTGTTTGCATGCGTGTGTGCACAGATTGGTCTGTTTGTAAAAAAAAAGAAAAAAAAGTACACTTTGCGGATTGGATTGCTGTTGACGTGTCGTGCGAAGCCTCGCCGCTGAATATTTAGCTGTGAGTGGAGTCTGCAGTCACTTCCTGTCTCAATCACGACAACACAGGAATCGCTGCTCTCTCCCCCCAGCGCCGCCACCGCTCCCTGGCCCCAACCTGGGGCCCCTGGGGAGGAACGCCCGGTCTGGGCTGATCTAACCAGAGCTGACAGCCTAATAAACTGACAAGCAAACAGGGATAGCAGCCACCTGCCCCGCCCACGTGCAGCCAGAGATCCAGCACGCCAGACACTTATCCCCACTGAAGATACGAATATAAGTATGATATAATAGAAGTTGTGATTGCGAAAGTTGTCCAAAGATGTCTGAAAGGGACCCATGTCCCCCCCAAGTGTCGCACTTGGTACGGTCCACTGGGTAGCTAGGCTGGGTCGGTTGACAGTTTGGAAATGGCTAATCGATGTCAAACGGTGGCCCTTGAAGTTCACCGTGAGTACTACAACCTTCCTCACCTCTTCCTCTCCCATGTCCTTGCCTTGTCTCAGAGGAGACGATCTGCATCTTAAACACACATCGTCGTTGTCAAACCCAACGGAGACTCTTCTCTCACCAGCTCATTGCCGAATCACTGAAGCAGTGAAGTTTCTGACAACCGAGGTCTGTGGCCGTGTCACACACTCCAACTAATCAATAAGACCCCATCGCTCACCCCGCTCTCTCCCATGTCTAGTCCCATCTCTCAGTGTCCACCCCCCCCTCCCCCCCCGGTTGAGGTCTGACTATCTGTCTTCTTCAGAATACGGTATCCCACAGTGCTATTGTATGATGCGGTATTGAACATGAAGCTTGAAGCTGCCAGGAAACGGTCTCTTCCGACTTCCTGTGTTCTCTCTCGCTCAGCAGGGGATGATTGCCTTCTATTGTAGGACCCGCACAGCGGATCCGTGCGAAATACAATAGAACAAGCTCAAACTGCAACGCTCAGGAACACACACACACACACACACACACACACACACACACCACACACTGCTAAATACATGCCTAAGGCGAGCAAGAAGTCGATCGTGTCGGATAATATGGAGAACTCCTTCCCTGTTGGAATCATAAAGAACAGCGAAAGGAAGTGGAGGGAAAATAGCCGTGGCGAAAGACGCGACTGCGATGTGAAGCGTGGGTGTAACCCAAAAAAATTCTGGCTCACCCCTTAAGCTCCTCTATCCAAGTGAACAGATGAAGTCAGACATGCACCGTGGGGGGGGGGGGGGGTAGCCTCATCATCGGAGTGTGGAGGAATGATGATGATGATGATGATTCAACATTTCTTTATTGCCACATGTAACAAGTACAACGGAATGCTTACGCCCCATTCACTCCTGCAGTATTCTTCTGCAACATAAATTCTAAAACAACTCTAAAACAATTAGTGAAGATAAGTAACTAATAAGTACAGCAAAAGTATTCTTCTAAGCAGTATTCTTCTGAACACAAATTCTAAAACAACCCGGAACATTAGCGAAGATAGTACCCAGTAAGTACGGTAAAAAGTAAAAAAGCGACAAGTAGAGAAGCAATAATGTGGCAGGTGGTTCGGGAATGTAGTAAAAAGTGTCTGTGTGTAGTACAGGAACATTTTTATAATAGCATAGATAGCAGCATCAACATGATGGTGATGATGATGATGATGGTGATGATGATGATGATGATGATGATGTCACTTCCTGTGTCTGTGTGTTTCCTTGGGAGGGCCCCAGAGCAGAGGAACCGAGCCCCAATGCACCATACAGCCACCCCAACGGGAGAGTGGCTTTAATGTTACGCCGCATCACACTCTCTCTCTCTCTCTCTCTCTCTCTCTCTCTCTCCCTCTCTCTCTCTTTCTCTCTCTCGCTCTCTCTCCCCCACTCTCTCTCACCTACTCTCTCCCTCCCTGTGACATGTCATGGTGGCCGTGGGGGGTAGCTGGTGTGGGTGGTGGTGGTGATGGTGTTGGGGGCTGCGGGTACAGTCTGTTCAAGGGAAGGGAATGGATGTCGAACGGATTCATTTGTCTTGCATGTCTGGCTTTCCGGTGGCGCGCGGGGGGGGGTGGCAGCCCAGAGATTGGCTCTCACTCTCTTTAGGGAAGACTCTGTCATGGGAGGGGGGCTGTGTTAGGGGGTGTTAGGGGGTGTTAAGGGAGTGGGAGTGTGGCGGTGGGGTGGGTGTGGTAGATAACCGACCGCACCATTGATCAGCTCTGGAACTCAGATTAATCAAAGGCTGAATTAACCAGCGGCAAACAAAGGCTTTGCTTCTTCTGCTGCACGACTCAGAGCTCAAATCTCTTTGATCTCGGGGATAACATCTGAACAAGGAGGCTCATCATGCTATCAACTTAATACAGTGGGGGGGGGGGCGGAGTGGTTTCAGTCAGAGTGAGATCCAGATCTGGTCGCGTCCGCGTTTGGTGTCTATGTGTCCTTCGCAAGGTGTTCACCGTCAGTACGTTTACCTGCACACACAGCAATTATTAAAACACAGTGTAAACACTTTATTTTGATGAAAGCCAAACTATTTATTCCCTGGAGCATAATGAGATTAAGTACGCAGAGATAACTCCATTATATAGCGATGCACGTTGTCACGTAATACACCTTCATCAAATTATGGTCGGTGTGCAAGCAAAAGGTCATAGATTTACGTCACTCCCCGTTTTGAGGAGACATCTTGCAGAGACGTATTGAGGAGACATCTTATAAGTTCGATGAAATAAGGCTGATCGAAATATCTTGAAATCCCTTGAAAGGCAAAAGTGCCACTTTCTAAACTGACGTCCTTTGAATCCTCCTGATTACATGAGTGGCCATGTGCACACATGGTCATCATTTCAAGACCATACTCAGAGAATGTGATTAATCAGCCATAATCAAACAGCCTTCCCCAGCCCACCAGAGCCTTGGATCTCATACAACATGAACAACACAAAATAAATCACACTGAAGATAATGACCAGTGGAAAATATGAGAATACAATTGAATAGACAATGCCTAGATGTGAACGCTTGGACAGCCAGAAGAACAATGTTCAGCCTTTATCTACTTTCTCTCTCACTCCTGTTTCCGCAGCTTTAAAAGTTTAACATCTAAGTAAAAACAAGCCAAGGCAGGATGACATTTTTTTACTTGATTTTATGACTTTAATAGGCGCTTTTATCCACGGCCATATCTATTTTCATGAGATACATTATCATGTACCTTGTGTCATTATGTCTTTCAGGAGCAGGACACCTTGCGCTAAGATACACACCACAGCAAGACTGTGAACATTGAACCTGCGACTGCAGGGATTTCAATCAAACTTTGCCTTTCACTCAGTCTTCTTTTATCCCACAGTCCTCCAACGAGCCAGTGGCTGCTGGGGGACCGATCGAGCAACTTTAATGTTCATTGACTCCTTATTTACAAGCACAGCTCAGGAGTCCCTGAGAGTGTGGGTCCTGTTTCTGCTGAGGAAGATCATGCAGAGGACAAACTGCAGCTGCTGCTGTTGCTGCTGCTGCTGCTGCTCAGAGGCTCCCCATGCAAATCCCATCGACCGCGCTGGGGCTCTCTCGCTTGTACAGCCATGGATCTTACCAGGCTGCCTGACATATTTGGGACTGAGAAATAAATCCATAATTCATTAGCATCCCATCAGCGGGCAGATCTATGCTGTGGGGTTAAGATGGTGCCCCTCCAGCCAGTTCTGCTAGCACTAGCGTCTCCCTTGCTGTGGCTCTGTCAGGGGACTCACAGTAGCACAAGGCTTAACTCAGTGTCATTCGCTCCACTCAGTTCATCCCAAATGGTGGATTGTATTGTTTTGCATCATGCAAATCTGGAGATTTTTGCATGATCCACCAATTCAAAAAGGTGGTGTTTAAACTTTCCCAGGCGGTTGTGGGTTCGATACCCCAAAGTCCGCCGGATAGCTGTGGTCATCTGTGAGCAAAATGTCTGACCTCTACCTGCTTCTTAACCATATGTGTGTCATGTCAGTCACTTTAGATTTATTTTTTATTTTAAGTGTCCCGAGTAGAGATAAAACTGCAGCCTTGCAGCGTCAAAGACAAGCCAGGTCATACACATCACGAGTTGCTTTCAGTTTTGTTTCATGTGATCTGCAGGTGGGCTTCAGACAGATGTTGGATCCACCCCAGGTGTGCGGAAAAACAGCTCGCAGGCCAAAGGAGGCCAAGCGTCCACCCACACCAGTTAAAAACCACGTCTGCCCACCAACACTGACGGCCAAGCCTGTGGTCCTCACAAGCCGCCACCCAAACCTTGGCCAGATAAACGCTTCGCTGGAAGCAAGGAAATCAGTCATGAGAGCAGCAATGTGAAATATAACTCTTGTCTAATAGGTCGCTATGAAGCCAGCCTCTCAAATGTCTGTCAGCCTGTCAAGATGGCCTAACACTATATATAATAACTGTGTGTTCTTGTGTCTGAGACGCATCGCCATGCATACAAAGTATGGATTTCTTCTGTCTGTCTAAAATATACCAAATATATAATATGTATTGAATAATACTACGACTAATAACGACTAATCACATTTTATGACTCGGCTATAATATAAAACTGAGCGACAACAAAGCGTGTGTGTGTGTGTGTTGCTGTGTCAGACACACGTGGTGTGTTTTAGCCCTTGTACAGGTCGGTGCAAACACAGTGGTTATGTAAGCAGCACCCAGGAAGGCTCCACCCTCCTGTGGCTCCACCCTCCTGTGGCTCCACCCTCCAGCCTCCTGCGGCTCCACCCTCCTGTGGCTACCATGGCCTGGCTGACCTTGAGGGGGGGGCCTTGTGTGTGTGTGTGCTCACACACACACAGAGCAAGGTTAATTATAAGGTACATTTCATTCCCCCAAGAATTGTCTGAGATTTGTGTGTAGTATAAGTGTGCCAAATGTTTTGATGCTTAACACTGCCTACATGTCTTTGGGGGTATTTTGAGGAATCAAATGAAACATTAAACAATCCCTGTTTATTAGATTGTAATCAAACTTGCAAAATGACCAACGATAACCACAGCAAATGGCCCAATAAACAACTGGAATATCCTTATTTTTGTTTGTGAAGTGGATTCTGCTGTGGATGGGACGCGGGTCTCCTCCTGTGTGGGCTGGGGACCAGGGTGGGCTGGATGGGGGGGTTGTCGTCCTGTATTGAAATTAAGAGCCTGCGAAAAATGGCGGGATTATGCGCTGACTCGTGCGGATTGAAGGCTTTCAGTCCAGACACACGCAGAATCAGCGCGCTACGCTATTTCAATTGGAAACGCCTCATCAGCTAATCACTTGTATGTCAAAGTGATTTGAAGCCTTTTTTATCCCTGCTTGTTTAATCATCGTTTTAGAGCCGAAGGGAACGTCTGAAATATCCCACACACACACACGCACACACAGAGTAACAACTGGTCTTCCAGGAGTTTCCTAATTAATAAAGCCTGTGAAAATTGGCCCGACGAGAGCAGGTAGTAATTAAACTCTGAGTGAATATCAGTGTGGGAGCTCTGCGCGGTGCAGGTCAGCCAGAGAGCAGAATAACATCAAGGAAACATTCAGTCAACACATGAGCAGCGTCCCTGCAAAGCGCCGGAAGACGCTAGGAAGTCAAGAAACCGATGGACAGACAGACGGGAGCTAAGATAAGATAAGATAAGATAAGATAAGATAGAACTTCATTAATCCAGAAGGAAATTCTTGTGCCAGGTTGCATAGCAATACAGTACAATAAAACAATGTGGAAATCAACAGAATAATAAAAAATAAACAAAACTAACAGATTTACAAATGTATAATGTACAATGTCAAATATAAAAATATATAGGCAAGATAAATATTCAGACGGCGAAAACAATTTGGCATAGTTGAAATGTAATACTGTAATAATAATAATAATAATGGTTAGGGGACGTATTGCACCTGATAGAAAGAATATTAAGAATATATATTAAGAATATTGCACATAATGTTGAAGATAGATAGATAGATAGATAGATACCTTATTTTATCCCCTTGTGGAAATTCAAGGTGTCCCGTAGCTCAAGTCAAACAACAACAATACAGTTGACAATAAATAAATAAAAGGACAGACAATAGACGTACATTCTATCAGGTCATGTTAAAATTAATGATAATAAATAATGATTTGCACATTGTCCCGGGTAGTGTATCACAGAAGTAAGGGAGGGGGGTGAGCCCTTGCCCTAGACCGAGGTGTTGTACAGTCTTATGTCCGTGGGGACGAAGGATCTCCTGTGCCGCTCGGTGCAGAGAGATGAGCCGTCTGCTGCGGCTACTGCTCTGCCAGGGCGTGGTAGAGAGGAGGGTGGCTGACATTGTCCATGATGGCCAGGGCGTGGGAGAGAGGAGAGAAGAGGAGAGGGGAGAGAGGAGAGGGGGAGAGGAGGAAAGGAGAGAGAGAGAGAGAGAGAGGAGAGGGAGAGGAGAAGAGAGGAGGGAGGAGAGAAGGAGGAGAGGAGAGAGAGAGAGAGAGGAAGGAGGAGGAGGAGAAGAGGAGGAAGAGGAGAGAGAGAGAGAGGAGGAGAAGAGAGTTGGAGGAGGAGGAAGGAGGAGAGCTAGAGTGATGTTCACCGGCTGCTCCTCCATCACAAGCCCCCCCCCCACCCGTGCTCACGGAAAGGAGACGGTATCCATTTTAGCCAGCGACAAAAAAGCAATTGACGCCGCGGAGACACGAATCATCGTGGAGGCGGCGCGGATCATTCCGGAGATTAAGCGGCCGTCGGCGCCCGCTGTTGATGGATAGAATGGGGAGAAGAGGAGAGGAACTTTCTGTTTGAGACCTCTGGCGTTGAAGACCCCGTTTTTTTGTTGTTGTCATTTTTCAGTCTGGAATGAATACCAACAGTATCATCTTACTGTATCTAATGAACGTGTAAGTGAATGTGGTAATGCAATTCAAACCATCCAGATCCCTAGCAACCCCCCCGCACACACACACACACACACACACACACACACACACACACACACACAAACTGGCGGGAAAAACGATGGTGACATTGACTGAGTCCCTTGTTCAGCTGTGTTCAAAACACCGCAGCGGGCAACTTATGGTGTGTGCTCAGCATCAGTGTTGCCGATGCGTTCCTACGGAGCCGAGCGCTCGAGGCCCAAGCTAGCGTCAACACCGTAGCCCGGGCTTAGTGGACGCTCGATCGAACGCTCCAACCGATTTCGAACAATTTCAACTTTGACGCGACGTTTGCCGCAAAACCTCTTTAATGTTCATTGACTCCTTATTTACAAGCGCAGCTCAGGAGTCCCTGAGAGTGTGGGTCCTGTTTCTGCTGAGGAAGAGCATGCAGAGGACAAACTGCAGCTGCTGCTGTTGCTGCTGCTGTGCTCAGAGGTGTTTAACCATCCAATCAGGTTAAACTCAAATGAAACGCCAACACCAACATCTCATGTGCAGTATTCTTAATGTCTTAATGTCATGTCCAATACATTACCTTTCGCAAGTGTCCTTTTTTATGCAGCAGTCTGCTGGGGAGGTGGCATGACAGACAAGGATGCCAGGCGGCTGGACAAGCTGGTCAAAAAGGCTGGTTCAGTGCTTGGGAGGAGCTTGGACTCACTGGGGACTGTGGTGGAGAGATGCACGCTGAGCAAGATGCAGGCCATCATGGACAATGTCAGCCACCCTCCTCTCTACCACGCCCTGGCCATCATGGACAATGTCAGCCACCCTCCTCTCTACCACGCCCTGGCCATCATGGACAATGTCAGCCACCCTCCTCTCTACCACGCCCTGGCCATCATGGACAATGTCAGCCACCCTCCTCTCTCCCACGCCCTGGCCATCATGGACAATGTCAGCCACCCTCCTCTCTCCCACGCCCTGGCCATCATGGACAATGTCAGCCACCCTCCTCTCTCCCACGCCCTGGCCATCATGGACAATGTCAGCCACCCTCCTCTCTCCCACGCCCTGGCCATCATGGACAATGTCAGCCACCCTCCTCTCTACCACGCCCTGGCAGAGCAGTAGCCGCAGCAGACGGCTCATCTCTCTGCACCGAGCGGCACAGGAGATCCTTCGTCCCCACGGACATAAGACTGTACAACACCTCGGTCTAGGGCAAGGGCTCACCCCCCTCCCTTACTTCTGCGATACACTACCCGGGACAATGTGCAAATCATTATTTATTATCATTAATTTTAACATGACCTGATAGAATGTACGTCTATTGTCTGTCCTTTTATTTATTTATTGTCAACTGTATTGTTGTTGTTCGACTTGAGCTACGGGATACCTTGAATTTCCCCAACAGGATAAATAAGGTATCTATCTATCTATCTATCTTCAACATTATGTGCAATATTCTTAATATATATTCTTAATATTCTTTCTATCAGGTGCAATACGTCCCCTAACCATTATTATTATTATTATCACAGTATTACACTTCAACTATGCCAAATTGTTTTCGCCGTCTGAATATCTTATCTTGCCTATATATTTTTATATTTGACATTGTACATTTGTAAATCTGTTAGTTTAGTTTATTTTTATTATTCTGTTGATTTCCATATTGTTTTATTGTACTGTATTGCTATGCAACCTGGCACAAGAATTTCCTTCGGGATTAATAAAGTTCTATCTTATCTTATCTTATCTTATCTTATCTTATCTTATCTTATCTTATCTTAGTTCCCGTCTGTCTGTCCATCGGTTTCTTGACTTCCTAACGTCTTCCGGCGCTTTGCAGGGACGCTGCTCATGTGTTGACTGAATGTTTCCTTGATGTTATTCTGCTCTCTGGCTGACCTGCACCGCGCAGAGCTCCCACACTGATATTCACTCAGAGTTTAATTACTACCTGCTCTCGTCGGGCCAATTTTCACAGGCTTTATTAATTAGGAAACTCCTGGAAGACCAGTTGTTACTCTGTGTGTGCGTGTGTGTGTGTGGGATATTTCAGACGTTCCCTTCGGCTCTAAAACGATGATTAAACAAGCAGGGATAAAAAAGGCTTCAAATCACTTTGACATACAAGTGATTAGCTGATGAGGCGTTTCCAATTGAAATAGCGTAGCGCGCTGATTCTGCGTGTGTCTGGACTGAAAGCCTTCAATCCGCACGAGTCAGCGCATAATCCCGCCATTTTTCGCAGGCTCTTAATTTCAATACAGGACGACAACCCCCCCATCCAGCCCACCCTGGTCCCCAGCCCACACAGGAGGAGACCCGCGTCCCATCCACAGCAGAATCCACTTCACAAACAAAAATAAGGATATTCCAGTTGTTTATTGGGCCATTTGCTGTGGTTATCGTTGGTCATTTTGCAAGTTTGATTACAATCTAATAAACAGGGATTGTTTAATGTTTCATTTGATTCCTCAAAATACCCCCAAAGACATGTAGGCAGTGTTAAGCATCAAAACATTTGGCACACTTATACTACACACAAATCTCAGACAATTCTTGGGGGAATGAAATGTACCTTATAATTAACCTTGCTCTGTGTGTGTGTGAGCACACACACACACAAGGCCCCCCCCTCAAGGTCAGCCAGGCCATGGTAGCCACAGGAGGGTGGAGCCACAGGAGGCTGGAGGGTGGAGCCACAGGAGGGTGGAGCCTTCCTGGGTGCTGCTTACATAACCACTGTGTTTGCACCGACCTGTACAAGGGCTAAAACACACCACGTGTGTCTGACACAGCAACACACACACACACGCTTTGTACTCAGTTTTATATTATAGCCGAGTCATAAAATGTGATTAGTCGTTTAAGTATTATTCAATACATATTATATATTTGGTTTTTTTTAGACAGACGGAAGAAATCCATACTTTGTATGCATGGCGATGCGTCTCAGACACAGAACACACAGTTATTATATATAGTGTTAGGCCATCGAGACATGTTAGGCTGACAGACATTTGAGAGGCCGGCTTCATATCGACCTATTAGACAAGAGTTATATTTCACATTGCTGCTCTCATGACTGATTTCCTTGCTTCCAGCGAAGCGTTTATCTGGCCAAGGTTTGGGTGGCGGCTTGTGAGGACCACAGGCTTGGCCGTCAGTGTTGGTGGGCAGACGTGGTTTTTAACTGGTGTGGGTGGACGCTTGGCCTCCTTTGGCCTGCGAGCTGTTTTTCCGCACACCTGGGGTGGATCCAACATCTGTCTGAAGCCCACCTGCAGATCACATGAAACAAAACTGAAAGCAACTCGTGATGTGTATGACCTGGCTTGTCTTTGACGCTGCAAGGCTGCAGTTTTATCTCTACTCGGGACACTTAAAATAAAAAATAAATCTAAAGTGACTGACATGACACACATATGGTTAAGAAGCAGGTAGAGGTCAGACATTTTGCTCACAGATGACCACAGCTATCCGGCGGACTTTGGGGTATCGAACCCACAACCGCCTGGGAAAGTTTAAACACCACCTTTTTGAATTGGTGGATCATGCAAAAATCTCTCAGATCACAGCAACATACAAGACACACACACACACACACACACACACACACACACACACACACACACACACACACACACACACACACACACACACACACACACACACACACACACACACACACACACACACACACAAGCGGGGATCAAAGTCAGGGGGTGTGTATTATAAAACGTGACGAGACTTATGAAGCAAAAAGTAATTCGAGGGGATGATCGTGGCTTACACACTTTTTTTTCTTCCTCTCGTCCTCCTCCTCATCCTCCTCTCTCGTTTTCGTCGGTGTGTGTGTGTGTGTGGTGTGTGTGTGTGTGTGTGTGTCTGTGTGTGTGTGTGTGTGTCACAGACTTTTGGAGTCTGTGACACACACACACACACACACAGACACACTTCCAGGGGTAAACAGTCCTGTTGTAAACTGCTGTCACAGCACATCTGCCCCCGGGTCTACGGAGGACTCTCTGGGTGAGGGTGTCTTCAATTTCATTTGTGGTCCTTTCTGCCTGTGGCCATCAAACTTTATAACTCCTCCCTATAACTCCCCCTACAAGACAAGGAACACAGCAATATAATGTACAATATTATCTCTCCACATCATGTGCAATTTCCCAAGTTTTACGTGCAATACTTTATCATGTACTATATTATTATCATCCTTCTGTCTAAATATTATCTATAACACTATAGCACCACCTCTCACTACCTCTCATCTTCTCTTCTCTTCTCTCATCATCATGTACAATATTCTTAATTCTTAATGTCGTGTCCAACAATATTTCACTTCAATCATGTCAAATTGTTTTTGCCGTCAAATATCTTATCATGCCTTCAAACTTGTATATTTTAACTGTAAATGTGTAAATCCTTTAGTTTATTTTCTATCATTGTTTTTATAATGTATCGTTTAGTTTATTCCTAGTTTATTTTTCATCATTCTGTTTTTATACTGTATCGCTATGTAACCTGGCACAATAATTTCCTTCGGGATAAATAAAGTTCATATTCTATTCTATTCTATTCTATTTAAATCACAGACAGTCAATAGACAGGTGACTCCCACTGACACTCCTGTGTTGGACAGAGATGTGTTTTATTTCATTCAGCAATACTACTTTTTTACGGTTGTTTGAGACCAAAGTTCTTTGCTGACAAACTTGTTTTATACTCAATGCAGTTTCGGTTTCATCACATGAACTGCTATTCATGGGAGTCAGTGGGGTCTCCATGGAGATGGGAAATCAAGGGTTCCGATTAGAGAAATAAAACAAAACAGATCACAAAATCTCAGAGGTGCAAGAAGTGCTGAAAAAGGGGAGTTTGTCATGTTCATTTTCTCTGCAATTACGCCATTTTGACCTTTAACCTGCTCGCAACATTTGAATAGAAATATATAGATAGGATATATAAAATATATACACCTAAGTACATTATATATACAGGTATATCTCAATACTACTATACTACCCTTTGCATGACCCCTAATGTTGTGTCTTCTGAGAAGAGACCTGGTTAATGCTGGTCTAATATACGTCCATAATGGACGTATTTAAAAAAATCAATATACATTTTTCTTTCTCTGCGGGAGAGATTTCTATGTTCACCGGGGTAGTCTATGAATCAATAACAGTGTCAGACTGTATCTGGTCTTAATCACGAGATATATAGTCTCCGATTCTCTCATCCACTCCCTTAAAACAAATCAATGCTGGTAAAGGTCAGACAGAGCAGAGCTCGGGAAATGCAGATAAGGTCTTAATAAGAGAAGAACTGTCACACAGAATAGTCACACTGTCTTACAGTCTGTAGCAACAGACTCTCCTACGAGAGTCACTGTCCTAACGTCTGTAACAACAGACTGACCTACTGGACACTGTCCTACTGTTAGTCATAACAGACTGTCCTACTAGACTCACTGTCCTACTGTCTGTAAAAATAGCTAGTCCTACGAGACACTGTCCTACTGTCTGTAACAACAGACAGTCACATAACAGACAGACTGTCCTACTAGTCTGTCCTACTGTCTGTTTTGTTAGGAAGCAGTCGAAAATCTAGCCGAGCTACGCTGTTGAAAGCAGTGCTTACAACAGCACAGACACAGACACACACACACACACACACATCGACACACACACACACACACATCGACACACACACACACCCATCTAAATATCCACAGCGGCACCACAACACTGCGGTCCGCATGTGTGTCATTGTAATGAAGTTTGAATTTTAATTTTAACAGGATGGACAGTATTTTTTCCTAAGAATAGACGGGGGTTATTATGTGCTGTGATGTCTCCTAAATCTTCTGCAGTTTGGCTCATTTCAGCCATTAGCAAGCGGCTTACAGTCGTATGTCGGCGCACAACGATGAGCTTTCAGCTCCCGGTGATCCCCCCGGTCCCCCAGCCGCACCTCACGGGATCTGCCCCGGACATCCTCAGCAAACCCCGGGCCGTCCGGACACCGTCCACGCAGAGTAAGGCATGGCAGCATGGAGGACCGTGATTAAAATAAGACGCACTTTATTAATCCCAGATGGGGAATTAGGGAATTATTACTATTATGATACACACACATTATGATTACAGAAATGTAGCCTACAAAGTGAGTGAATATGAGAGTTGGTGTGTTGAGTTGGTGTGTTGAGTGTGAGAGTGAGTCTGTGAGAGTGAGTCTGTGAGAGTGAAGTGTTCCTGAGCGAGTTGGGGGAGGATTGTGAACGAGGTTTGTGGTCACTGGGTTGAGGCCGAGAGGGAGTTGAGCGACGTTGAAGTTGTGTGTGTTGCTGTGTGTGTGTGTGTGTGTGTGTGTTGTGTGTTTGTGTGGTGTGTGTGTGTGTGTGGTGTGTTGTGTGCTGTGTGTGTGTGTGTGTGTGTTGTGCCTGTGTGTTGTGGAATTAGTAAGAGGAACGAGTAACGTAGTGTGAGCAAGACTGTAAAAGACAGATGATGTTGCCCATTAGCCATTTTGCCCGTTGATTCTGAACCAAGCCACAGCGTTACAGCGCGACACTTCGCCCCGGATGGCACTTTATGAATCCTGACTGATGCTTATTGTGGGGTGGGGGGG
>PIJE02000547.1:233172-258172 GCA_002895965.2 Coryphaenoides rupestris | reverse complement strand
TGTGTGTGTGTTGTGTGTGTGTGTCTGCGCGCGTGTGTGTGTGTGTTTGCGTACCTCATAGTGCGCTACTCTCTGGGACTCTGAGATGAGCTGGGCGCTGCAGACTCTACAGTAGCTGTCGGTGAACAGACCCTGGTCCACCTCCGTTGACTTCATCTGTGGGATAAACAAGAGACGTACGTGAACAAACAAACAAACAGGAACAACACAACTCCTGTGTGGGTTGTTGGTTTAACGATGCGCGTTGGAGGCGGGCGGAGAAGCGGGCCGGGGGGCAACACGTGCGATCCTCCGCAGTGTAACGTTGACCAATCTCAGGCGGCGCGACCCGGTGGGCGGCGGGAGAGGAGCTCCCACTAGCTCGGCTGTCATAGCAGCGGTAGCTACCTGCTAGCTGCTACCTGCTACCTGACAAATAGTGATGCTGTGCGGAGACAGGGGCTGACACATCTAGCTGTACATGACAGGGAAGAAAACCTTTCATATCTTTTTGAAAGTTTTTTCCTTTTTCTCAGTGAAGCTGTATTCTTTTTTAATGTCTACTAGTGTAAGACATTTGCATAACAGCGCAAGGAGCCACAATATTTGGGTCATGTGTTGTTTTGTGCGCGCCGGTACGAGAAGCCGAGACAAATATAGCCAACGTGTAACGGAGAGGGTACAACAAAGGACTCTAATTTCATACTGCGATAGTCGTTCAATAATTCATTAAGTCAAGGACCTGAATTAGTGACAGACGCTGAGCAGAATATATGAGCAACCACTTCTAAAATAGGGCATAACCATTAGCATAAACACAGACAAATCTGCTTCACTTCTGAAACACAAAATTAATTCATGATAAGTAGGCGAATATAATTCTTGGAGCATTGTTTGTGGGGATGTTTCAGAATAAGAGTCCTATGAGAAGCTTTTAAATGTATTGAGTCTGCAGAGCAACAAACACACTCCCATAGACCATGTCACACGTAAGGGATAAATCAACCAGTAGGTGTGATTTAACAGCTGTAAGGCACCACATGGAGGCCAAGAACCAGTCAACCGGAGGGTGGCTAGCCTCCCTGTCGTGCCCTAAAACTCTAAAACGCACACCTACAATTTAATTCGCTTACACCATGGTTCCACAAATATATAAAAGAAATACAGAAGCACATTTTTTTGTGAAAGTTTTACACTCAAATGCAAGGTAAGGCTTGATTATCATAGCTTCTAGCAAAGTATTCAATTAATTTATCCTCTGCTGCGTCTCAGTCTACAAAATTGTTCTATTCTCCAAATAGAGCCAATCAGCCATTGGTGTGTTTTCCTTCCCGGCCACTGGTTTTACTGGATCAAGTTGATAACAAGTACGCTTTGACAGCTATGCTTTTAAATGTGGCTTTGGATACGGTAGCAGATGAATTTAGAAGTGATTAGACACACCAGGCAATCAGGAAAGTATTCACCCAGACCACCATGCTAGATATAAAAGTGAATGGAGGATATCATCATCAACACCGTGTTCCTCTGCTCAGCCTTCAACCGTCCCAATTATCGGATTATGTGGGGCTGGGTGATGCTGCTGGGTGCACTGGCCAATCAAGGCACACAGGATAAACTGGCCGCCATCACCACCACCACCACCACCACCACCACCACTATCACCACCAGCATCACCACCCCCACCGCCACCACCATCACCACCACCACCACCACCACCAGCACCAGAGGTCCACATGAGAACTCATTTCAGCACGCACAAAAAGAAACCGATATTCTGTGGTACACAAGCAGCTAAAAGTGCAGAACAGAAACAGCTAGCATCGGAATTAAGCATGGGTGTCATTCAGCTAATTACCAGACGTACACATGGAGGTGGAGACTCACTATAAACCAATTCTAGTGGCAATAATGTGAGGTAAAAAAAACGTATACATAATGAGAAATATGGCTTGGGTGTGTTAAGAGGAGAAGGTGGTGTAGTCATTGAGTCATTAAGAAGTATTGTGTCTGCAGCTAGCAGGATATGGCCTCATGTGCAAACCACTGATAGCAGGCATAGCACACGCATGAGCTAATGTAGCTCACCACCACCGCCACCGCCGCCACCACCCCCGCCACCATCACCCTCACCACCACCACTACCACCGCCACCACCACCACCGCCATCACCACCGCCACCGCCACCGCCACCACCACCGCCACCGTCACCGCCACCACCGCCACCGCCACCGCCGCCCCCACCACCACCACCACCACCACCCTCACCGCCACCGCCACTACCACCGCCACCACCACCGCCAACCATCACCACCCTCACCGCCACCACCACCGCCACCACCACCGCCACCACCGCCACAATCACCCTCACCACCATCCCCACCACCACCACCACCACCACCACACACTCGGAGGCTGTGTCCCTAACGACTAAAATGCTGCCTATTTAGACAGCGTTCTGAGGCAGGGAGGCATCAAGTCATGTCTCAGTCGAATATTTGTAGAAGACGTTGCATGCTGAGGAGCCCTCCGACCGGGCAGGTTTTGAAGGCGGCATAGACTTGCCCTTCGTTGTTTGAGATATCCCACAATCCCGTGCGCCGGCTCCACTGCTCTGACAAGAAGGCGAAAGAATGGCCGGCCACAGCCTCCGAGTTTGTGTCCAAATGTTCTACTGACTTATTTAACCTCCGTACACCTGCTCTGGCTGCAAAACAAGAGCAACTCTAAGATAAACGGGTGTACAACATAACCCTCTGGTGGTCAGAGGGGCCGTGGCATATGGTAAGGGGAAACTAATTATTTTGGGGGGGATTTATTTAAATATTTATCACTGCGGCGGGCAACCCACATGGTGCCCTGCTGTGACCCGCTGAAAGGGTCACGGCCCACAGTCTGAGCGTCCGCTGCACCGTGTTCTAGTCTCCTGTTAACGCCTCACACTCCCCATCTGAAACTGGCCCCTCGCTGAAATGTGGAAACTGGCAACCCCCCAGTCTCACGCTCATGAGGAAAATATACGGAGACACTTCTGAGGTCAGGCGAGTGTATAACATTACTTCCTTCAACTGCTTCTCCAAGAGAAGACTTAATATATTCAATGTTGTTCCAGATTCCCCCGGCCAGACGATGTGGTCTAATGCGAATGCTTTGGAAAGTAGGTCTACATAAATGAGGCTAGTCGTTTATATCTATGATTATTACTGAACGGTGTCAATAAGTTAACATATGGACAAATACTGATAGTCCTCTTATACATAAATAACATATTTTGGCTGTTTTAGTCTAGTTTGTTAGAGGAAAATAATGATAATGACCGGTAATCACAAATCAATAAAAGGTTCAATAACAATGTATATTCATGTTTAGTCATTTAGTTAACACTCTCTACCAAAATCTGGTAACAACTAAGTAACTACAAATTTTTTTTTAGAGTGCCCACATTGTAGAAAAGGCTATAGGATAAGAGTGAAAGGTTAGCCTAGTAGGATTATTTTATATAAAATGTAAAGATTATAATCTGCTTAGTATACGGATCATATCCTATTGAAAGTAAGGAGCTTATGAAAAATGTGCCTGAAACTCATCATTAATATCGGTTCCGCCAGGAGACCAGGATACGTGGATGTGTTATTTATCAGTCAAACTACCTGTCCAAATGACGGACTGCTCCAGATCAGTCGTCTGTCAGCATAAACTGGACTTTGGCAGCCAGAGTCGGCTTTTAGGTGCAGCCTAAGCGAACCCATTTCAGCTCGAATTCGAACGTTATGAGATTTCAAAAAGAGCATTTTGGGCTGAGAATTCTAAGGAGGAGGGGGAACACGCTATCCCCTTTTGTACAACCCACAGCAACTTTGTTTTTTTTTGTCTTAACGACAGTACTGTCCTTGTGTATGAGTGTATGATGGGTGTTATTCAAGATTCTAGCTTCAAGAACTTTATTTGTCCCATACGCATACAGGATATCCAATGAAATGAAAAGTGCCGATGCACAGCGGAATGTGCAAAAGAATACCATAGATAACATGAACTGGAGGGAACATAATCAGAATATTATCAGATCAGAGCAGTTATAAATGTTAGAGAAGCTTAACCCTCTCTGGGACACGGCCATCCACATCAACCGCTGGCCAGACGGAGGTCCAAACACACAGACAGCCACACACACCTCACCCCCGGCGTCCCTCGTCCGTGACATGGAAGAGCCTCGCAAAATGCGCAAACAGAACGTAACTTGAGTTCGGAGCAGAGTAGAACATTTACATACTGGTTGGCGGAGACCTGTTTCTCCTAAATTACTCTTTTTTTGGAAGGTTGCTGGTTCCATCCCCGGCTCTGCCTAGCTAAGTGTCGAGGTGTCCCTGAGCAAGTCACTGCTCCTGACGTGTTGGTTGTTACCTTGCATGGTTGACATCACCGTCGGTGAATGAATGGGTGAATGTGAGGCAACTGTGCCTCACAGCAAGAAGGTCCTGGGATCGATTCCCGCCTCGGGTGCTATTGACTGTGGGGTGCCCAGGTGGGTGATCTCCCAGGTGGGTGATCTCCCAGGTGGGTGATCTCCCGGCCTTTCTGTGTAGAGTTTGCATGTTCTCCCCGTGCTCCGCGGGTCTCCTTACGGAGTAAAAGAACCCCAATTAAAAACATGTGAAGATCTCCTCTCCTGTCCACATCCCTGACCAAGATGTGGACGTAAAACCTGGAGCTGTTGGTCCCCGGGCGCCGTCAGAATGGCTGCCCCTGGAGGGGTCAAATGCAGAGGACACATTTCCACGGGCCACCCTCCCTGCATGTGTGTGTGTGTTTGGCAGCCACCACTTCCCGCTGTGTGTTGTGTGACCACTATGTGTGTGGACTAATAAAGATCTTCTTCTTCTTCTGTAAAGCGCTTTGGATGAAATCGCTATATAAATGCAAACCATTTACCATTTTGTAACAGTACCAAACTGGCATAGATTAGGCTACTTTGTTTAAAGCAAAAAAATTTGTTTTTGGGTTCACTGCCCTTTCAATTTGTATTCATGAAAACATTCAAGATAGGCCAACTTTTGATTTAAAATGTAACTCTCAAGGGCCATGTTTCCAGTGGTTACCAGGCAACCGGGGCTCTGATTTGTAATCATTCCTAATTAGAGTGATAAACAGAGTGATAAACAGAGTGATAAACTTGAATAATTTAACCTTTGTTTCATCATGATAAATATGAATAACCCACATATTAGTATTTACATTTTTAAGTGTGTGGGTTTGTTTGTAACAGTGTGACCCGGTTAGAGGTCTCCTTAGCTACCAGACTTCACTTGTCACCATGGTGATGAGAAGCTACCACACTGGCTCAAATTCAGTTGCCCGGGGCAACAGTAAATAGCAGGCCTGCCGCTGTGTATTTCAAGCACCACTATGTCGTTTTACATCACGCCAATATTAAAATGATATCACGGTAACCGTAGCCAAAGTGCTGTCATTGAGATTTAATTAATCCATAAAAATAGAAACATTGTAGATGCAGACACTACGACTACTACTAATAATAATAATGATAATAATAATAATAATACTACTACTATTAATGCCACTACCACTACATAATATACAACTGCTTCTCTCTGACGTCATACACAAAAGAGACATTAAAGAATAAAAATGTATGTCTCATCTGGAGTGGGAAGTTGAACATCCACTTTGACTGTAACATCCATGCTCAACAGACTTGACCAGAACGCTGGTAAAGACAGAGCAACAGACCAATAGACCAAGACCAGTGCCCTTCTGGACACCCTGGGATCAATTATGACTCGATCAATGTTGTGCCTCTTTTCAGCCCACTTTGGGAACAACGCTTGCTTCCTCTTGTCCGTTAGCATTAGCATTAGTTGGCGGAGGTGTACCACAGCCCCCCGCCCTGAAACATGGGGGTGGCCCGTTGCCCACCACAAGACAAAAGCAAACCAATTGTTCGACCAATTAATTAAGCTAATGGACACTCTGCTGTCTGATACACGGCAATAATTGCAGCACTTCCAAGTGCCTTCTGGATAACAGAGATGCTGGGAAACAATATTAATTCATACGCACTCACTGTAATGATATGAGCAGAGGAGAATAAAGTCCAATCAGGGACCAACAGCGGGGTTCCCCAGAACAGCTCAACGTCTGATTGAAGTAGCAGTACCTGGAAGTGAGCTTTAAAGCTGCAATTACCTAAGTTTGCTCACCCCACTGTTTTAATTCAATATTGTTTCTATTGAGTCTCATGCATTTGTTTGACTACTGGGCATTGTTATAGATCCTAAACTGAATACCAGAACACAATTTAATCATCAAAATGAAAACAGTGAGACTCAATCAAAACACAATGTAATCAAAATAAAGTGGGGTTAGCAAAAATGGCTGGTTGTGGCTTTAAATCAAACCACCTTTCATTTCACAGACAATTTACTGCTGATGAGAACGTTGTTTAAAGACAGACCGTTCATGAGAGCAGGGCTGTTGCTAACATGGGTGTTCTGGCCACAAACCATCACTACCAACATGGCCACCTTGTAACCAACATGGCCACCTTGTAACCAACATATCCACATCCATGTCATAGAGGACTCAACATGTAGGGGGCAGACCGTATGCCACCCTGAGTCACTTCATAATGGTACGTTCTGAGATAGGATAGTGACACGCTGAACGACGTGTTTATCAAGGGAACAATTGTTTTAGACGTGGGCAAACTACGGCCCGCGGGCCACATACGGCCCGTTGCGTTGTTTAATCAGGCCCGTCAGGCATTGACATTAACAGTCCTATAATACATTTAAATTTGTAGTATTCATTTCGCTGTTTTTTTTTTCTTCCTGCAATTGATTCCTTAATTGGTTCCACAAGATCAGAGGACACTAATATGCGGACCGCGGTCCGGGTCCGGACCCAGGCCCAGTCCGGACCCAGGCGCCGTCATATCCGGACCCAGACGCGAAAATTATTGAGTATTATACAATTTAGTTGTCGTGTTTCTATTTTAACCGGCGCATCTTTTCTAGCCTTTACGGCACTGGCTTAGCGGCCCAATCAGGTCACGTCACGTGATGCTACTCAGCCAATCAAATCAGTGAGCGACTAGAAACAAACACACACGCGGAGAAACGAGTATAGCGCGCTTTAAAAAGAGAAAGGTAATCAGTGAGAACAGAGCCTTTAATGAAGATTGGACAGACGTGTACATTATTTTATTCTTCCCACGGACAGTTCAAAACCTGTATGTCTCATCTGTCCCGAGACTGGCTATTATTAAAAGCGGCAAAGTGAAGCGACTCTACGAGACAAAACAGTGTTTTCACCAAACATACCAAACATACCAAACATACCAAACATACCAAACATACCAAACATACCAAACATACCAAACATACCCGTCCAAATACGAACTGAGGGCGCAGAAAATAAACGATCTGAGAGCCCAGTATGATCGATCCACCAGAATCCTAAGACATTCATTCACTGCCCAACAACGTGCTGATGAATGTTCCCTTAGAGTTGCTTGGTTTTTGGATCAACATAAAAAAACGAAAAGAAGAGTTTTGTGCTAAAATCAAGGAAATACATACAATATATCAGCACCATCAGCCACAAAGAAAAGGGAAATATGAAGCCAGGATGTGCTCAGCTGGATGAAGCCATTCATAAAGCACCATGCATAGGTTGAGATGAGTCCACTGATGTGTCTGACGATGCTCAGCTGTTAGTTTATGTAAGGTTCTTCAATGAGGAGAAGAAAGAACATAACATGTATTTATTATTAGAGCACATATTATTTATAATCCCTCAATAAATATTGTTATATTGTTGAATTGTACTTCATTTATTTGATTTAACTACATAGTGGCAGCCTATAGATGTTGATACGATTACTAGGCTACTTCAGTATTCAAGTTCAAGTTCAAGTTCAAGTATTTTTATTGTAACTTCACAATTTACACGTGAGTATAAACAGTGAGTTAAAAACTTTTTGTGCAAAACGCCCGACAGCCGACAGTAATTATAAAGAATACAAAATAGGGTAAAACTACAAAATAGAAAATAGAACTATAAATAGAATTCTATATAAAATACGTAAATGAAATCTAAAATGAAATGGAATGTACAGTAAAATATCCATACACATATAAATCGATGTACTAAAATATACATTGTTATATGCTGACATTCACAGAATGTCACGGGATACCTTCCCAGACAGTCGACACAACACTAGCACCAGCAGTTGGCACCAGGACTAGCACTAACACCAGCACCAGCACTAGCAGTAACACTAGCACCAGGACCAGCACTAGCAGTAACACCAGCACAGCACTAGCACCAACACTTAGCACTAGCATTGGACATTGATGCCGAACTTGTTCAGCAGCCTGATGGTGTATATATCCAGGAGGGAGGGAAGCTCACCTCCAACGATGTACTGGGCCGTCCGCACCACCCTCTGTAGTGTTTTACGCTCCAGTGCGGTGCAGTTCCCGTACCAGACGGTGATGCATCCTGTGAGAACACTCTCGATGGTACAGGAGTAGAATGTTCTGAGGATGCGAGGGCACATGTTGAATTTCCTCAGTCGCCTGAGGAAATACAGGCGTTGTTGGGCCTTTTTCACCACGTGTGTGGTGTGCGTGGTCCATGTGAGGTCCTCGGAGATGTGCACGCCGAGGAACTTGAAGCTGCTGACCCTCTCTACTGCAGCACCGTCGATGGAGATGGGGGCGTGCTCTCCTCTCCGCTTCCTGTAGTCCACGATCAGCTCCTTGGTCTTTTTGACGTTGAGGGCGAGGTTGTTTTCTTGGCACCACTGTGCAAGTGATCCAACCTCCTCCCTGTAGGCTGTCTCGTCGTCGTCGGCGATCAGACCCAACACTGTCGTGTCGTCAGCAAACTTGATGAAGACGTTGGAGCTGTGCATAGCCATGCAGTCGTGGGTGTACAGGGAGTAGAGGAGAGGGCTCAACACGCATCCCTGAGGGGCTCCAGTGTTGAGGGTCAGCGGCTCTGAGGTGGTGCTGCCCATCCTCACCACCTGGCGGCGGCCCGACAGGAAGTCCAGTATCCAGCTGCACATGGTCGGGTGCAGGCCTAGACTCCTGAGCTTGGTGTCGAGCTTGGCAGGAACTATCGTGTTGAACGCTGAGTTGAAGTCCACAAACAGCATTCTCACACAACAGTTCTTCCCCTCCAGGTGAGAGAGGGCAGTGTGAAGTGCCATGGCAATGGCGTCGTCGGTGGATCTGTTTTGACGGTAAGCAAATTGCCATGGGTCCAGCGTGGCAGGCAACATGGAACAAATGAAGTCCTTGACCAGCCTCTCGAAGCATTTGCTGGCAATCGAGGTGAGGGCTACAGGTCTCCAGTCATTCGGGCAAGTTACCTTGGGGTGTTTAGGGACAGGAACGATGATGGACATCTTGAAGACCTCGGGAACAACAGCCTGGGACAGGGACAGGTTGAAGATGTCTGCGAAGACTCCTGCCAGCTGGTCTGCGCATGCTCTGAGGACGCGCCCCGGGATGTGGTCTGGGCCCGCCGCCTTCCGGATGTCCACCCGCTTGAAGGCTCTGCGCACGTCAGCCTCTGAGATGTTCAGCAGGCTGGCCTCCTCAGGCAGCGCTGACTTCGGCGGGCTGCCGTTCACGTCGAACCGAGCAAAGAAGGTGTTTAGCTCGCCAGGGAGGGAGGTAGAGGAGTTCTCTACACCGCTGGTTCTCCCTCTGAAGTCCGTGATTGTCTGTAGCCCCTTCCACACACCCCTCACGTCGTGGCTCTTGAATTTGTCCTCCACCCTGTTCTTATACTCCCGCTTGGCAGAGCCGATGGTCTTGCGGAGGTCGTAGCGGGCTCTCGTATATTCCACCATATTCCCAGAGTCAAAGGCGGTGTTACGCGTGCGGAGTGCGGCGCGAACATCGCCATTAATCCATGGTTTCTGGTTGGGATAAATCCGAACCGACTTAGTAGGAACAACATCATCTATGCATTTCTTGATGAACCCGGTGACTGAGGACGCGTACTCACTGATGTTATTGTCCGACGCAACCCGGAACATACACCAATCCGCGTCACCGAAGCAATCCTGCAGCATAGACTCCGATTGGTCCGACCAGCATTGGACCTCCTTCACAGCGATTGGTTGCTGCTTCAGTCTCTGCCTGTAGGCGGGGAGTAGTTGGATCGAGCGGTGATCTGATTTGCCGAACGGTGGGCGGAGGAGGGACTTGTAGCCGTCCCGGAAGGGGGTGTAGCAGTGATCCAGGATTCGTTCGCCCCGTGTGTTGCTTGTGATGTGTTGGTAGAACTTCGGGAGAACTTTCTTCAGGTTCGCCTTATTGAAGTCCCCCGCCACGATGAAAGCAGCCTCAGGGTGAGCCGACTCCTGTTCGCTGATAGCCCCATAAAGCTCCTTCAGCGCTATGTCCGTGTTGGCTTGAGGGGGAATGTACACAGCAGTCACGGTTACTGCTGTAAACTCCCGCGGTAGCCAGAATGGTCGGCACATAAGCATCAGGTACTCCAGGTCCGGGGAACAGAAAGACTTGAGGGTCTGCACATGACTCTGGTTGCACCAAGATCTATTTATCATGAGACAGACCCCCCCTCCACGATCTTTACCGGAGAGAGCCTTTGTTCTGTCCGCGCGGTGGACGGAAAATCCTGTCGGCTCGATGGCTGAGTCGGCAACCCCCTCCGACATCCATGTCTCCGTCAGGCAGATGATGCAGTTCTCCTTTGTTTCCCGGTGGAATTGGATACGAGCCTGTAGCTCACATAACTTATTGTCCAGAGACTGTACATTAGCCAGTAGAATGGTGGGTAGTGGAGGACGATTGGCACGACGTCTCAGCCTGACCAGCACGCCGGCTCGCTTCCCTCTCCGTCGGCGACGCCTGCGGCTGATCGCGCCTAAAATGGACGGAGATAATCCAGCCACGACTCCGGGCGGGACGTCCGAGTCGAAAGACTTGAAAAACTCCGGTAGGCGGTGAGCGACTGTCGTTCTAATCTCCAGAAGTGTACAACTGTCGTAAGTGAACTTGCTGCTAACTTCTTGTGCAAAGATAGTCACAATTAAAAGAATAAATAACAAAAAACCTTGTCGGCATACGAGAGCTCGCAACACAGCAGCCATCACGTACGGCGCCATTTCAGAAAGTATACAGTATATGGCATCATAACGCAAGTTAGACAGCCATCACGTACGGCGCCATTTCAGAAAGTATACAGTATATGGCATCATAACGCAAGTTAGACATTATGATCCTCATCTACTAATGGCCCGTCTGTCAGATTTAAAAACCAAATGTGGCCCTTGAGCCAAAAAGTTTGCCCACCCCTGTTTTAGACCCTCCAGTACAAGAGGGTGAAATGTCAAAAGGTTGTTATCTTTATTATATAGAACATAAGTGAATGTTTTCTGTTTATGTCCTGTTTACTGTGGGCCTCCTGATGGCTGTTGGACCGAGGAGTTTTTATTAAGTTTACTTTGATTGATTTTTGGAACTGGGTTATAGCTTCGTCGTTGAACATTTTGTAGGGATTTACTTTTGGAATTTCTCAGTACTGGATTCATCATTTTTGAATCTAGTTGTATTTAATTTCTTGCATATGGATGCAATTTAACATTTTAAAATAACCATTTTATTCTATCATCCCTGTGCATCATACTACGACTACTTTACTGTGCTACAGCGTAATGTACTACAGCCTACCATACTCAAGAGCACTATAATAATATGTACTAATATCATATACTACACGGATACACAGTAGACATAGCCTTGTGATTGTGTGGAGGGAAGCCGTGGAGTTGGGAGGCGGAGGTGGCATGTAACATGGGAGCGTCACGGGAGGCGATGTACACCTCAAAATAACCCCCCCGCCACGGGGGACCACGGGCGGCCATCTTCATCAACAAACAACAAAATAGAAATTGGTGACATCCAACTCTCGTTGTGTTCGGAGAGGACTGAGCTGTAATGTGGGTGTTCAGCGCCCAATTGCAGCACAACAAGGGAGACGGTTGTTCATGACATTTACTAATGTTCAGGTTAGATTCAGATTAGCAGACAACAACCGGTGACTGGATGTCCATGGGGATCCACAGGTGTTGAACCAGGTGACATTGGAGCGGGGACACAGGTGATGTTGGGATGGGGACACAGGTGATGTTGGGATGGGGACACAGGTGACGTTAGAATGGAGAACAAAACACTCCCACATGAACCCCTCGTATGGGAGCAGCAGTACCGGCAGGGTAGATGGGGAAGTCGTGGTGGTGGTGGTGGTGGTGGTGGTAGCGGGGTCTGAGCCGGTCGGATAATCAGCCGGGCGGAGGTACCGGGAGGTAGCAGGCAGACGGATGGTCAGGGCCAGGCAGGATCGGGCGGACAGGAATCGGGGACAGAAGGCTTCGGCGTACTCCGGGGGTCGGACCAGGCAGGTAGCTCGGGGACGTGTCTCGCATACATGAGCGAAGATAACAATCGGGTGACGAGTGTGTGGAAAGGAGGAGTTTATATAGGGACTGATTGATGCGGGGACAGATGGAGGCGATTAGGCTGATGAGTTAAAAACTGAATGATTGACGGTGGAAACTTATGGAGTGAAGCGAATCATCATGACAAGAGCAGGGTGTCAGTCCGGCCCAGCGTACGCGTGTGTTTGAGCGTCGGCGATGCCTGAATAATACATCGGACAAGAAAAGATTAGAGCCTGGCCGGAGAAATGACCCCGAAGGTGTCAGTGATTCATCTTGGACGCGGCCATTAATGAATGTTGGAGATGGTGGACGCTCCATAATTCATGGAGAAAAGGAGTTCAAATATTAAACATGTGCATAATTCAAACACTTTGGATGACTGACTGAGAACCAGAGACCGTCTGTCTCTGTGTCTCCACTGGTTAGGACTTCAGGGGGTTTAAGTTCACTAGAGTATAATATACTATTTTCAAATAACTTATTAACTAATAATACAGCCTAAAACACTGATATTGGTGTACTGTACAATGCACCCAATGTCCTATTTTTCTGATATGTGTAATATTGTACTTACTATCGTTACTTGCAATTTGTCACCAGCTGTCCTGTCAGGCTTCCCACGTTGTTGCTGCTGCGATGTCATTTTCCTACGCAATGTCAATGCAATGTCTCTGTGTGACGCGGCGATGTCTGCAGAAACCCAGCCAGCCCGTGGCAAAGCCAATGGCGGACAAAACGGTGAAATAGGACCTGGGGTGCGCTGTACCAAATTAGACATTTTATAACAATCTCAACGAGTTTTAGGCTGTATTAGTCCCTTAACGTTACTTAAAGGGGCCATCTGATTTAACACTCCCGTTGGGGTAGTGGGAGTTTTTGAGGTAGTGGGAGTGAGTTTTTTAATAAGTTTAGAACTTTCCAATATAATCCGTCATTAGGTTTCGTTTACAATAGGTGCTCCCACGGAGATGTTTTGCATCCCGTTGCTACGTCCTTGGTTGGCGGAAGTTAGAGGAGGCTACTTGAGACAACAATCTGTTTTTAAGAGAAGAAAGAATAAGAAAACATAAAAACGTCGACCTGTGTCTTAAGGTTTTTTCTCTCAGGCTTTTGGGGAGTTTTTGTTCGTCCTTTAGTGGGCTAAAGGACAAACAAATCCACTGTACACTGAAAAAAACCTTCCACTTAAAAACAATATCGCCATAAAGTTTGTGTTTACTCCTGTAAAATGTAGATAGGAGAAAAACAGACAAAGGGAAAACAAACATTGGGAAATCATTATAAAAAAGGATGAACTAGGCCTAAATGAAATAAATACAGGTTTGGCTCGTACCGTATACAAAGTTTTTCAGATAAACCGAGCTACGCTTCGTACAGACGTCAACCTGCAGCCCTGCTGGGCTCATTGTTATTCACAGGAAGCTAATCTTTAAAGGTTCTGTAGGTAGGTAAGATCTAAGAGCTATTAATAGCTTAAGAGCTATTATTTGAGTGTCATATATTTGCATATATCAGCTATTATAGTGGGTGAAGTGTGCCGTGAGAATATCTGTTTTGAGTTGACCTGCCTGTGTAGGAGCCCATTTAGAATTGAGACCTCTCCCGGCTTAGTTCTGACCAAATCAGGGCATCTGATTGTTTCGGGGGAATCCATCTTGCCTGCTTATCAAACGTGCATGAAATGGACCAACACTGTTTTGGGGGGTTGTTTGGTTCCAGAATCGTGCTTTCATACAGCACCTTTAACCTCAATGTATACCTCGTCCGGTGTCAAAACAGCCGTCGTCATGGTTACAGTGCAACGACAAAGTGAATCTCCAAACAGCACGCAGCGCGACACGTAGCAGACAGGCGCCGCGGGGAGGGAACCGACGGAGGAAGGGTGAAGTCAGCGGTTTCATCACACTCCTAATACTCTAATCGTAGCCATCAGCAATGCAAAGTGAGTGTTTAACGGCCATTAACACTCCCACTGATTTACACGACCCAGCGCTCGATTTAAAGTGCAGAGGCACGTTTGGTTTTTTTTTACGATGAGCCCTGATAACTTTCGGAAACAAATCCATCAATTTGTGAATGAAGTAACAACAATATGACGATTAATTTGACGCGTCTCCAAGAGAGGGAAAACAGCGTGTTTTTTGTATGAATTAGTGTTAACCACATATCATCCTCCACTCTGTCATCCATTACAAGCAGCTCATTCATTTCATATGCCAGGTTACACTGTAAGGGATGAAGTGGTCTATCAATCATGGCTTTGCTACACGTGGGCGGGATTAGCCAGAGAGAGAGAGAGACAGACAGACAGAGAGAGAGACAGGTAGTGAGACAGAGAGAGAGACAGAGCGAGATAAAGAGAGAGAGAGAGAGAGAGAGAGAGAGAGAGAGAGAGAGAGAGAGAGAGACAGGTAGTGAGGCAAAAGGGACAGAGAGAAGGGTAGAGAGAGACAGGTAGTGAGGGAGCGAGAGAGAGACAGACAGACAGAGAGAGAGACAGGTAGTGAGACAGAGAGAGACAGAGCGAGATAAAGAGAGAGAGAGAGAGAGAGAGAGAGAGAGAGAGAGAGAGAGAGAGACAGGTAGTGAGGCAAAAGGGACAGAGAGAAGGGTAGAGAGAGACAGGTAGTGAGGGAGCGAGAGAGAGACAGTTAGTGAGGCAAAAGGGACAGAGAGAAGGGTAGAGAGAGACAGGTAGTGAGGGAGCGAGAGAGAGACAGGTAGTGAGGCAAAAGGGACAGAGAGAAGGGTAGAGAGAGACAGGTAGTGAGACACAGAGAGAGACAGACAGAGCTTGAGTTATGTTATTGTCTCAGACTGTCTGTCGATATGTAAAACACTGTATAATCCCAGCACTGATATGAGATATCAAAGCAGAATATACAAGAGAATAGTAAGAAAAGCAAAAGAGATAATCATTCAAAATAATACAGGAAATGTACATGGAAGCAAACTATACATCAATAAAAGGTGAATTGTAGACAGAAAAATAAATGTAAACATTATGGATTGTTGAAGCAGAGGTTATTATTATATGAGTACATGCTACATTATTCAAACTATACATGATTGACCATTAGGGTCAATAGTTTCAATGTGATGTACAAGTCTGATATGCATTAGCTTACTTGATAACAAGAGGTACATTATGAACAGTGCACTATGCCATTTGGTGGACTCCATCAGCATGGGAATATGTGGAGTGTGTGGTGGTTTGGTGGCTGGTTTAAGCAGCCTCACGCTGGCCTGGCTGGTTAAACCAGCCACCACCACACAAACTCAGGAGAGCTCGCAACCCAGCTGTTACCATCCGCTCTGTTCATTTCTACAGCTGCATATGTAATAATAAACCAGATTATTCAACACCAACTTCCTGCGTCCTTGGAGTGGAGGAGCCCCAAAAAAGCCACTGCTGGGTGGCGTGTAGCATTAGAATTGCTACGGAATCAAACCCTGAACCAGGTTCAACATTTAGCACCTGCCACCAGCAAATGGCAGATATAGAGTAGCCGGCCATTTGGCACATTTGGCTAAATTCAAGGTTACATATTAAACATATTGCTTGGCCGGTAGATTTTCAAGAAACAGTTCTAGAGGTTGATTTGGGACCCTGCTGCTCCTAACCCTGGCAGTTGAGCCGGTCCTCAGAAAATAACGCGGAAAGCCCAAGAGAACACAAACGGGAAGTGGGATTTTCCACGCAGTGACCTTGGTGTGAAAACAAATAGCTTGCAGCGAAGACATCCATCAGCAGCAGCTAGCACTGCTGAGCCCCCAGCTGGGTCGAGGTCAGAGTCCGAGACCTCACGTTCACCCCCCCACCGGCCCCCCCACCCCCCTTGTGACAGAACAGAACCCCCACCACCTCCACCACCACCACCACCAACACCACCACTACTTCCCCCTCTGATACAGAAACAGACAGAGAACCCCTGCATGCACAGAAAAGTACCAAGAGAAAACACCAGAATTTCTGAGTGGCGTGTTCACCTGACCTGAGGTGCTGCCGGAGCAGTGGTGCATCCTGGGAAATCTCTGAACACTGGAGATGTTTCCTCACACTGATCCCACATTTTTGTTTAAAGACACGTTCCGTGATGGTACACACACACACACACACACACACACGTATAAACCCAAAATACACACACACACAAATACGCAAATGCATAAAACACTTCATCGATATTATTATACACAGATGTACAAACACAATTACAGAAACACACACACACACACACACACACGTTTGCAAGCACACACATAAATGCAAACTCTTTCCTCACGAACCCAATTTTCTTCCTCATCATATATCAAAAACTCCAACGCTAATGGTAATAATAATTATACTACGACTAATAATAATGATGGCAGGATGGCTATATAGGCCTATGTTGTTAAATCTGCCGATCCGTCGTCCAAAATAGTGTGTTTGTGTTTTTTCTTTAAAACTTTGTACAAAGCACAAAATACCTATTGTAGGTAGGGGGGCAAAACACTTAGGAGTTGTCTAGCTCTGGAAGTTTACATCGAAATAATTATACAAAATATTTGTGTGAAGAGAAGTGATGACAATGATCACTGATGTTTTTTCTCTTCTCGTGTATCGATGTGTTTACTGAGTGAGGAAGGCGTTCACCGTTCGCTCATCTCAGTCGGCCTAAAGAAAGACAGTCGTAAATAATACTTGACTTGCATCAGTAAATATAATCCCGCTGATCATGGTTTCTTTACTGTGAAACGGACTGAATTGATTGACTTTTCACTGCTGCCCCTCCAGAGCGACCGGATGTCGGACCAAGAGGTTGAAGAACTCACTGTTAGCTGCTGCTATTGGCCTTTTCAATAGTATTATGTATTAAAGTAAATAGTATTAAATAGTATTATGTAGTGCTCTGTTTTGTTTTGTGTGAATTGCTTGTGTGTTGTTGGTGTGATCTTGTGTTCTGCTGGCTGAACACAAGATCCTTGACTAGAACAGACTCTGTGCATCACTGTGTGTGCTCGCAGCCGATCCAGCTTTCTCATACATCCGTGGTTATTATTCTTTATCGAATTAAAACTGGTATTTAAATGAAGTCATGAAACGACCAACTGGTCTCCAACTGCAGTGCACCTGACATGACAGCAGTGACTGGATGTGGTGCAGAGCGCTGCTGAGAACCAGATTCAAATATTAAATCAATGATTAGATCTTTTGGGAAACTATCATACACATTGATTAAGATGGGTTACAGTATTTAGGCCTATTAAAAGCAGGGTCTAATTCTTATAGGCATATATACGTATTTCTATCAATAGTTCACAGCGTGCTTCTGTGATATCTGCAGAACATTTTTCAGAGAGAGACAACTCGTCCAGTAGTCCCGCCTCCCTATTCTAATTCAAATGACGAAGGGCGAGACGATCCCAGAGCGCTTCAGGTTCACAATGGACAGATTAAGCGGGCTTAAATCGAACGATTAATGTCCGCGTTGCAACAGCATGTTGTTGCGCGGTGGCGCTGGAGAAGAGGACTGGCGGCACGGCGCATTCTTGAGCCCTTTAATACTTTTAAAAAGTGTCTACTGGCACATATTTTTCAAAAATAAACAATGTATTAAGAAAATGGCAACACCAGCACCACCATGGGCCGTGTAGATAGATACTATTGATCGCAGTTCAGGGAGTATATCGGGCAGCCCTAAAATACACACACAGAAACAAACAAACAAACACACACACACACACACACACACACACATATAAATAATGAATGATGAAGATATCACGGCTCTTTATTTGAGCCACCATTACCTATTATGAGTCTGGCAGGAGACAATGAAATGATGTTTAAACGACAAACACTTTGCCTGGCAGACGACCATGTGTTGGTGCGCACCTCGGTTAGTTAGGTGCTCAAACACTAAGGAAGTAAGATGGGACGGAGAGAGGGATAGACAGAAAGAGAGAGGGAGAGAGAGACAGACCGAGAGAGAGAGAGTGTGTGTGTGTGTGAGAGAGAGAGAGAGTGTGTGTGTGTGTGTGAGAGAGAGAGAGAGAGAGGGAACAGAAGAAAATGATGAGACGGAGAGATGGAGGGGGAGAGCGAGAGGGAATGAGAGGGCGCCATGGAGAGAGGAGGGGAGGAGAGGGAGAAAGAGAGAAGGAGAGAGAGAAAGAGAGAAGGAGAGAGAGCAACGGGGGGGAGGGGGGGGGAAGACAGAGAGTGCTGGAGAGAGAGAGACAAAGACAGAGAAAGGGCAGAGAGAGAAAAGAAGAATGAGAGAGAGAGTGACAGAGCAGTGTAGAGAGAGATGCCGACCGACTCTGGAACATGAGCCAAGTCTCCGGAGAATCTAAATGAATTCAGCCGGACGGAGAGAGTCCTTCTAACGTAGAGATCGCCCCCCAATGACTTGTTATCACCGCGCGTTATAAAATAAATGTCTCTATAACGAAACACCCTCCGGTGTCAATGTATGAAAGCCAGCAGCAACAGCAGAACACAACATGACCAAAGCTCAGATGAACTACTGTAACTCTAGAGTCAAATAAATGGCGTACAATGTGTGTTCTGTATGACAGTGCAGAGATCTGAGAATGCTCAGATCTTGACCAGTAAAGGCAGCCTTGGCCCAAAGCATCACACCATTATAGTTGTTCGTGTAGTTTCCTCTGTTTACATGATACAGAGGTGGTCAACTCCAAACAATTGTATTGTCCTTTATCATTAAATATCATATTGCACACTTAAAAAAACTTTAAAAAAAACAAAAGAAAAATGTTGGGAGCTTTTATGATATATTGACAGATCACACAATGATTCTTGTTATTGTAAAAGTGCCCCCCCCCCCCCCCGACATGTTGTGTCCCCTACATTGACTTTGTAAAGCATTTTGGGCGCTTTGACAAATGCAATGACTTATCAATAAAACCACACTGGTGTGCACCAGTTTATATAGCAGTACACCCACCCACAGACACTGGTTGGCTGCGTTACTGGACGGAAGGCCTCTGCGATGCATGAAACGTTCACCTGGAGCGCCAC
This sequence comes from Coryphaenoides rupestris, assembly GCA_002895965.2. Classification (NCBI taxonomy): domain Eukaryota; kingdom Metazoa; phylum Chordata; class Actinopteri; order Gadiformes; family Macrouridae; genus Coryphaenoides; species Coryphaenoides rupestris. The sequence goes on along the minus strand of PIJE02000547.1, from coordinate 238,655 downwards.
AGTCCAACACACACACACACACACACACACACACACACACACACATACCACACACACCACACACACACTAACCATTTCAGTGTGTAACTCGCCACTGACCGAGGGTACCAGCAGCATGCGTGTTGGTTTTTCCGCGGGAGAGCGTAGGCTAACTCCTCGAGTTCCTTGGTACGGCACACAAACACCACATGCGGTGGCGTAGCAGTAGATTAGCTCTTCTGGTGCAACTTAAGGTGTTTAAAATAATAAGCACCTGTTTTGCACCGCAGGGCGCCGGGGCCCTCGGCTGGACGGGGCGCTGCCACCGCCGTTTCAACTTTGCAAGTTCATCAGCGGCTCGGCAAACATCCATAGAGCATCCATTATTACAGCTAAAAATACTAAAAAACGATGTGCAGGCTTATTGCATCATAAAAAAGGGGCTTGTTATTGAGTCTGAACAGATCCATTAGCAGGAAGAGGAGCTGGCCAGGAGGAGGAGGAGGAGGAGGAGGAGGAGGAGGAAACGGAAGAGGTGGAGGAGAGGGAGGAGGAGGAGGAGGAGGAGGAGAAGGACAGGGAGGAGGAGAGGGAGGAGGAGGAGAAAACGGAAGAGTTGGAGGAGATGGAGGAGGAGGTGGATGAGGAGGAGGGGGAGGAGGAGGAGGAGGAGGAGGAGAAAACAGAAGAGGTGGAGAGATGGAGGAGGAGGTGGTGAGGGGAGGAGGAGGAGGAGGAGGAGAGGAGGAAGAGAAGGAGGAGGAGAAAGGGGGCTGGGGGGGGGGGGGCTCGGTGTTGCGATCCGCCCCCGCTGGGCCCAGCAGGGGTCCAGGGGAGTGATTAGCCTCCTCAGCACAATGCCGGGTCGGTCCGGATGCTTCCACCCGGGCCGCGCTGGGATTCCCGCCCCTCGCCACCCTGCTCCCTGGAGGACGTATTACGGAGCGCTGCTGGAACACTGCGGCTCACAGGAAGAGGCTGCACCTCCCTCATGTCTTATCCCATCCCGCCCCACTGCGCTACAGACTGAATGAAGGCTATGTCTCTGCCCTCCCCCCCCCCCCCCCCCACTCCACCCCTCTCTCTCTCTCTCTCCAACTCTCACCCCCTCTCACCCCTCCTCTATATCTCTCTCCCTCCCTATATAATATATCTATCTATCTGTCTCTCTCTCTCTCCATCATCATCTGTCTCCCTCTCCATTTCTATCTCTGTCTCTCTCTCCATATCTATCTTTGTCTCTCTCACTCTCTCTATATCTATCTCTGCCTGTCTCTTCACATATCCATCTGTCTCCCTCTCCATTTATATCTTTTGTCTCTCTCTCTCCATCCCTATCTACATCAATCTCTCTCTCCAAATCTATCTCTATATCTCCTTCTCTCTCCATATTTATCTTTCTCCCTCCCTCTCTCTATTTATATCTTGCTCTCTCTCTCTCTCTCTCTCTCTCTCTCTCTCTCTCTCTCTCTCTCTCTCTTCATATGTATTTGTACACCTCTCTCCACATCAATCTCTCTCTATATATCTGTCTCTTTCTCTCTCCATATTTATCTCTCCCCCTCTCTAGATCTAGATCTATCTCTGTCTCCCGCTATACATCCATCTCTGTCTTTCCCCTTCTCTCTCTCCAGCTACCTCTATGTCTCTCTCCCCCTCTCCGCATGTATCTCTGTCTTTCCCTCCATCTATCTCTGTCCCTCCCTCCCTCTCTCCATATCTATCTGCACCTCTCTCCCCACATCCATCCCTCCATCCCTCTCTCTCTCTATATATATCTTGCCCTGTGTCCCGCTCTCCCTCTCTCTTTATAGCTATCTCTAGGTCTCTCTCTCTGTCTGTCTGTGTCTCTGTCTGCCTGTCTGTCTGTCTGTCTGTCTGTGAGCAAGGTCAGGCCAAATCGTGATCGGATGCATTTGGGTCAGCATCAGCTGCTCCGTAGAGAGGGAGCAGAGAGCAGGGAGAAGGGGAGGCAGGGGGGAGCCAGGGGAGGGCCAGGGGAGGCAGGTGATGGAGGGGGAGGCAGGGGATGGAGGGGGAGGCAGGGGGGTGGCAGGGGATGGAGGGGGTGGCAGGGGATGGAGGGGGTGGCAGGGGAGGCAGGGGGAAGAAGGGGGAGGCAGGAGGAGGCAGGGGAGGGAGGGGGAGGCAGGGGAAGGCAGGGCGGAGGCAGAAGGAGGCAGGGGGAGGCCGCCTCAGCTTTAATTACAGTGCCGTGGCACGGTGCCGGGCCAGAGGAGAGATATTTAGGGAGCACGTGGTGGAGAGTGTGGGTTGTGGGAATAAATCTGTGACAAAGGGGGTCAAGAGGGAATGGTGAGGGATGGCTTCTCGGAGACGGAAGGACGTGTGGGAAAATATGATTTGAATGGATGAGCAGCGAGGAGCGAGGAATCGAGTGAAGAATCAGTTTAGTGCTGAAGGATTGGTCGCCGCATGGATTTAACCCTGTGCACCCGAGGGGGACGGTAGCCTTCAGAATATCTCGTACGCAATGGAGACGACGAATATAAAGTTAGAAACACTATCATCTCTCACCGCTGTTGGTTTAGCCATGGTTTGTTCCACAGAGGCTGAGACAAGCAAACACACACCACAGAAAAACAACACACCACACACCAGCAAACACACACCACACACACACACACAATTTGGCAGAACGTGTGTACATGAATAAGATCAATTAAAAGACAACAAGTATCAAGTCTGGACAAACATATTCTTCATAGCAACTCCCTGCAGCGAGTTCTCCACAGTAAATTGGGGTTTCATGTTGGTTCTGGTCCGTTCCTTTGAACAGGCGCTGTGACTGCGTCCTCAGCGGAGACGTGGACCCCTAGAGACGCAGCCATGTGATCTGCAGTGACATCAGCTGCCTGAGTCACCGTCTCGGAGACCGGCAGCCTGCTTGTTCTTGATTGGACACTCATTTAAGCAGTTAACTAAGATGTCTACTATAATTAGCTTTGATGTTTTCTGTGTGTGTGTGTGTGTGTGTGTGTGTGTGTGTGTGTGTGTGTGTGTGTGTGTGTGTGTGTGTGTGTGTGCAAGGTCAGGGGTCGCCCCCTCCCCCTCCTCTGAATTAGCTGCATCGCCTTCCCGGTAGGAAAACATTGGAGTGGGTCACAACCTGCGTGTCTTGAAGGCACCATATGAACTGGACTCCCCCCCCCCCCCACACACACACACACACACACACACACCATAGTTAATTTAAACCGGACCGAGATGGCGTGACCCCAGCCTTGTCATAAGCACAGCGGTCGAGGATTAGGGTTCAATTTCTATTGACCCGTTGACCTTTAACCTTTTACGAGACCTGGGTCTTCAAGGATCCACCGCTGAAATGATAACTTTGATGATTTCCCGTCTTATCTCTCTCCATCTATCCGCATTCGGGATATTGTGTGAAAAACGCCTGCAGTTGTTGCCAGTGCTCTCTGTGTCTCTGGCAAAATCTTGAAACAGGCAACATGAAGAAAAGGTAAACACTGTTCATTTGCATAAACTACCCACATTGAAATGACACAAAGCCGGTAAATCGCCAGCGTTGCCCTTTCAGTACGATTTATGGTAAATCATAAGTGAATTGTGCTTTTATCCAAAGTGCTTTACATTATTGCCTCACATTCACCGACGGCGGTGTCAACCATGCAAGGTAACAACCAACACGTCAGGAGCAGTTAGGGTTAGGTGGTGTCTTGCTCAGGGACACCTCGACTTAGCTAGGCAGAGCCCGGGCATCGAACCAGCAACCTTCTGGTTGCCAGACAGCCACTCTTAACTCCTGAGCTACTGCCACCCTCATTTATTTAAAGATAACAACAGAGATAGTGGAAATACGTGGGAGATCAATTCAAACAGTAGGCCACGACTAGAAAGCAGTGCAGACAGATAGGAAGACGATAAGATGAAGATAAATTGGGTCAAACAGCACTTTTTACGGAAGCAAATTATTTATCGGAGATGCGCTAACGTGTAGCCCATCAACGCATCTTATTTATATCCCAAATTACCCGCGGAGGAGACTGCCATGGCTCGGGGCCGCTTACTCACGTTTCATCACAAATAACGAAGAGATAAACCCAACTGACGAGATAAACTGGCAGCAAACCCGTGGAAATGTTGGCGGCGGCGGCGGCGTGTGTGTGTATTATCAGTGGCTTTTTATACCTCACTTGTGTGATCGCTGTAAGCCAGTGGTGTCGTGTGTTGCCGGCTTTGGGAGAGGAAGGAGATTAAAATAAAGGAGATTTTCCAAACAACAACTTGCTGTTGGAGGAGCAGGCTGAGAGTTATTGGAATCTCATTCCTGAGCCTGAGATGTGGTTAATGTGACAGCTGGGTGCCACCGAGATAGAGCTGTCACACAGGTGATGGGAGAGAGAGAGAGAGAGAGAGAGAGAGGAGAGGAGAGAGAGAGAGAGAGAGAGAGAGAGAGTTGTCTCGGGTGATGGGGGAGAGAAAGAGAGAAAGAGAGAGAGAGAGAAAGAGAGAAAGAGAGAGAGAGAGAGAGTTGTCTCAGGTGATGGGAGGGAGAGAGAGGGAGAGAGACAGTTCTCTCAGGTGATGGGAGAGAGAGAGTGTGAGAGTGTGTGTGTGAGAGAGAGATCTCTCAGGTGATGGGGGAGAGAGAGAGCTGTCACGGGGGATGGGAGAGAGGGAGAGAGAGAGATAGAGTTGTCTTAGGTGATGGGAGAGAGAGAAAGAGAGAGAAAAGAGAGAGAGAGAGAGAGAGAGACAGAGATAGTTATCTCAGGTGATCAGGAATTCAAGAGAGTGAGAGTGAGAGAGACCAATAATGCCAGCTGGGAAAAGACCCATTCTGTGGCCCAGTTGCAGTCAATAGTTTGATTCACTCCCTCACTACGATCTAATTATTTGCACTGCACTGATAATCAATATTTTACTCTGTCTTTTGACCTTTTTGCACCATTTTATTCTTTTCACTTTGTTTCATTTTGAAACTGCTTTGCCAGTGTAAATGTTTATCGTCTGTCCCGATAAAATAAATAAAAAGTCTTTTGAATTGAAGAGAGAGAGCTAAAGAGAAAGAGAGAAAGACAGAGATCAGTTGTGCTGGCAAGGGTCCACCTTGTGGTCCATACAGGAACATGACATTTAGATCATAATCCCGTAAGACCTTTCCACACTTCCACACTTATAGTGTTTAAGACATATTTAGCGTATCTGTCGTATGCAGAAAGAAGATCCATTTGAATGTCGTGGCAATGACTGGATTGCCATTCACCAACTTGAACCCCTTTACTGACCCTGTGTAGTCTGACATAACAACACACAACATGTCACACACTGAATCTGTATAAAAGTATACGAACAGTACTGCACACTGATACTGAACTATGGGCCTCAGTACACTCCAGTACACAGTCCATTAATACTGCAGTATTGACACTGCAGTACATTAACACTACAGTACACTAATACTCTAGTCTATAGCATGCCTATAACCGCACATTGCAGTACATTAGGCCTTACATGAA
>PIJE02000547.1:135672-228172 GCA_002895965.2 Coryphaenoides rupestris | reverse complement strand
ATCGCTAGCCTACTCACATGGTCACATGATGGCCAGACCCTCGCTCCGGGCGCAGTAGAATGCATGTCCGCTTTCTCCCCATGTGTGCTGTACATCATACATGTCACATGTCATATATAAGCCGTGTGGCTGGACAGAAGGTGATTGGTTCACTCTGGTCAGGCAGTGTAAGCATCACCCCCCCCCCCCCCCCCCCCCCAGAGAAATGCTTGAATGTTTGAACAAATCTTTGCTTACTCTCATCCAGTGTCCTCCCCATGGTAACGCATGCTGGGTCTTTCATCATGTGGATGCTTTCTGTTGATGTATCGCCTGAAGGGAGCCTTGTCATCCTGTCGGATCCCACGGAGCAAGGCATTAACACTGCAGGGTTACAGGTTCCATTCTCTGTCTGCCTCAACTGGTAGAGCGAGGCATTAACACTGCAAGGTTAGGGGTTCTATGCCGTTTCATCTCTCTCTCTCTCTCTCTCTCTCTCTCTCTCTCTTTCTCTCTCTCTTTCTCTCTCAGTGGTGATACTGAGCTCTTTCAGGGAGCTACGGGCCTTCTGTTTGTTATTCCACGCAGACCTCCATGCAAAACGACCGGAAAGGGAGAGAGGGAGAGAGGGAGAGACGAAGAGAGGAAGAGAGGGAGAGAGGAAGAGAGGAAGAGAGGGAAAGAGGAAGAGAGGAAGAGAGAGAGAGAGGAAGTCAAAGATAGCCGTAGCCCACTCTGGTAGAGGAGTGTGGAGCCTTGGTCCAAATTGCTCCGTGTCTTCCACAGGAGCCTGCGCTAGCAAATTACGTGCATTTACAATTATCAGACAAATGGCGGTGATGGTGGGGGTGATGGTGGTGGTGGTGGTGGTGGTGGTGGTGGTGGTGGTGGTGATGGTGATGGTGGTGGTGGTGGTGGTGGTGGTGGGGGGGAGACAGAGAGGTTAAGCGTGAGAGGAGGAGGTATACTCGCTGTGGAGAGAGGAATCTAGCGTGGCGCTTGGGAATGTAATGGATGCAATGCGCTCCAGGGCAGTAATGCAACGGTATTTTGACGTATACGCTCGCTCTGGGAAGAAACACACAGTAACAGTAGAGAGGTAAGAGGCAGGACAGACGGCTGGTCGGACGTCATAAAGTCCTGCATTAAACATGGGATTATCAGGGGGGGGTTCAAATGCTCTGATTCAATCATCATTTCAGCTGTGATTTCTGAATGTTGGACTGTAATGGAGTGATGTCTTTAAACTCAGAGAACTGAATGCTGAAATGAGAAAAACTGTTTCACAAAACAAATGAAGGTAGGCCTAGCCTATTCTTGTATTTCCGGGCTTGCCCAAAGACATCATTTCAAGCTTTGGTTAATCGTAATGAAAGTATCATCGTAGCACCAGTTTCAAACGTCTCCATCTCCTTGCTAGGAACATGGAACTTGCATTCAAATGCACTCCACTATGTTCAGACCTCAACTCTCAGGCCTCCACATAATCATGCATCTCGGACAATAAAAGATACCGTTATTAAACGTCAGGTCAAAGTCAAAGTCAAAGTCAAAGTCAGCTTTATTGTCAATTTCTTCACATGTACCAGACATACAAAGGAATCGAAATTACGTTTCTCACCATCCCACGGTGAAGACAAGACAAGACATTTCCTAACACTAAGTAAACAGTAAAGTGCACAGCAGATGAAGACATTTACTTACACTAAAAAAATAACAATAAAAGAATAAGAGTTCACAGTGTATATGTAAGAATAGCAGCAAAAAGTTTTCTGTATAAGTTTGAAGTTGTAATAGTGCAAAGATAGTCAGTAATAGCAGCAGAAAGTTTCTGTTTGAAAGTGTATAGTGCAAAGACTCTAATGAATATAGGGTTAGGGTCGCTAATGAATATGTCATTTGTAGTTAATAACCTTATAAGTACCCATAACCTGGATGTCACTCTACTGACTGAGACCTGGCTGGAGAGAAATAGCACGGTGAAGCTCACCACCACCACCTCCTCATTTCAAACTCATCCAAACCACTCGATCTGATAAGAGAGGCAGTGGATTAGACTCTGTCTTTGATATCTATAGCCTCAACGAATTCCCTCTTGGGGAACTCACATCTTTTGAACGTCTCGCTATGTCTATAAACTGCAATGCTCCGATTTGTGTCTATCCGCCACCAAAAACGAAAATATAGCTTTTTGATCCTGTCTCCACTGACTATGATTGTGTAATTATCTTGTGTATCTGTGGGATTTTAATATTCATCTTGACAATCAAACAGACCCATATGCTAGAGACGTCATTAACCTATTGGAGGCATTTGACCTTACTCAGCATGTTTCTGGACCCCACCCACAATAAGGGCCATCCTCTGGACGTGGTCATATCAAGGGGACTAAATTAACTATATTGCTGTACTCTGTGTCATGGATGCATTGCTATTTCAGATCACTGTCCGGTGACCACTACTGCATACTTTTGGATGTGTCTTAATTTCCTGTGCAACAGCAGGGTACCCGAACAATACAAAAAAATACTCTTGACAATAATACCTTTGGAAACCTTAAAGAAAACCGGAAGAGAGTTTTCGTTGTCCATGACGTCATCAACATCAACTGAGGATCCTGTGAACAACTTCACCTCAAAAATCGGACGAATCATTGCAAAACTGAAGACATAAAACTAAAGACATTGCACCTGTTAAAGGTAATAGCACAGAAAAACACAATGCCCCCTGAAGATAGGGAGCAGTTGTTAGAAGAGGAAGTCTTGCCAGGCAGAAGGAAAGTGGAGAAAAATAAAACTTCAGGTTCACGATGAACAACAAAGAAATAAAACAGGCCAGACGTTCCAGCACCTCTAAACTCATCAATATCAACAATAGTAAAGTGATGTTGATTGACTTATTCATCCACCATCTACAACCCCATCAGAAATGCTGGTCTATATAATAACCAAATGATTGCTATCAGACAGGAACATTCGTGCCTCAAGATCCAGAAATGAACGGACACTCCAGTTCTACAGGAATATGACTGCTGCCACGTCTCACTTTAGGCCCTCTAGACCTGACTAATAGACAGGTCCTCCACCGACTGTTGGGACGCCCTCCCTACTACCTTGTTTAAAACTGTTTTTAACTACTTAGCACACAGAAATGATGAAGTGCTCTCTTCAATCAGGTATATTTCCTGCAGCAAATAAAACTGCTGACGTTAAAACACTCCTGACAATCTCAATGCAACAGTTATTGCGAACTATAGACCCATTTCCAACTTAGCATTCCTCAGCAAAATACTTGTAAGAACTGTTTATTTCATCTTAAAGTTGTATTATGTTGACATTCAGATGTTGCCTCTCTCGTCACCTAATCAAAGAGAGACTTGACGTTGTCGACATACATATTCCCCAGCAGTCACCATTGCTGTATCGGACAAAAATACCAAAGAATTCTTATCTTATCTGATCTTGTGCTCCGGATCTCACTGTTGACCATGACATTTTATTAGCAAGATTAGAAAACTGGTTCGGCCTCTCCGGCCCAGTTCTAAACTGGTTCAGGACTTACCTACAGGACAGGCAGCTCTTTGTGTCCATTGGAGACTTGGGTCAAAGTGGGTATTATGTGTGGAGGACCCCAAGGTTCCCTTCTTAGACCATTATTATTTGATATTAATCTCTATATGCTCGCACTTGCACATGTTATGCAGATGATTCACAACTATACACATCCCTGTCTCCTGATGACCTGCATCCCAGACACTACCTAACTCAGTGTATCAGTGATATGAATCTTTGGATGTCAGAGAACCTTTTACAGCTGAACACAGATAAAACTAATCTTTGGTGCAAAGGCTCGGAAACAGAACATTGCAGCTCATCTCAGTTTTCTGTCGCTGGAGAGTAAAAGTGAAGACAGAAATCTTCATGTAATCAGAGACGCCAAACTACATTTTAAGATCCATATCAATCACACAAAATCAGCTTTCAACCATCTACCAAAAACATTTCAAAATTAATGGGCTTTCTGTCTGTATCCCTGCTTCAAGTAGAAGTAGAGCACACTGCTTGAGGACCTAACCAACTCTGAACACTTTTAAAAGCTGGTTCAAAACTTTACTTTTGACTGACAGTTCATAGTATGTGTCTGTGTCTGTGTCTGTGTGTGCTGTGTGGTATATTAACAAGTGTGTATTATGTATGTATGTATGCTGATGTATGTATGTATGTCTGTATGTATGTATGTCTGTCTGTCTGGTCTGTCTGTCTGTCTGTCTGGATGTATGTATGGATGTCTGTATATAAATAAAGCTTTTCTCTGTTTGCCATCTTTGTGGGGACAGCGGTGCAGTCACATGCTTCTTCAAAGGGCGGTGCACACATTCATTACCACACCTGTCTTGTGTGTGTGTGTGTGTGTGTGTGTGTGTGTGTGTGTGTGTGTGTGTGTGTGTGTGTGTGTGTACCCTCCGTAGGGCTCGCTGCAAATCAACACGCTGCAGCTGTTTGTATGACAGCACACATGCATGCACACACATTATGTGTTTGTGTGTCTTCTTACCACACACGCACACACACACACACACAGACACACACACACACACACACGCACACACACACACACACACACACATACACACACAGCATATTTGTATCTGTCATGAACGTGTATTGTTTATTTCCCTATGAGCAGTTCCACTTGATTGGCAGAAAAAGGTTAGCCAGATGTTGAGCTGGAATCTGACTGGCAAGGTGCTCACACACACACACACACACACACACACACACACACACACACACCACACACACACACACACACCGATGCAGGCACACATACAGACGGACATACAGGCATGTTGAACACTACGGCAACACGCATCCATGAACTGTCGTTTTTCGTTCCTCTTCTCTGATTGGCTGCGGCCAGATTCAAGGAATTGATTAAATACTTTAATACTGCGCCATACATCAGGGTAAGGGAGGCCACGGCGTCCTGTCTCTCTCTCTCTCTCTCTCTCTCTCTCTCTCTCTCTCTCTCTCTCTCTCTCTCTCTCTCTCTCTCTCTCTCTCTGTCCGTCTGATCTGATGTTCGGGGGATCTCTGACGGACACGGTGGTGTTTGGCCTTCGCCGGTAAAGTGATCGATGAGCAAATACATGCGAGATCAGCTCTCCCCGCCCCATTCCCTCCCACCCTGCCTCCCCCCCCTCCCATCCCCCCCTCCCATCCCCCATCCCCTCTTCCCCCCCTCCCCCTCTCCTTCCGTCGTCGTCGGCGCTGCATGTAGCTGGATGGCTGGCCATGGGCCCTTAGTGGAGTAGCCCATTTATCATGCTCCCGTTTCGCCATCAGAACCAACACTAGGCTGGGAGGCGGGGGGGGGGGGGAGGGGGAGGGGGAGGGGGAGAGGAGGAGGTGATGCCGTCCAATTACTCGAGAGAGAGAAAGAAAAGCATCACAACAGTGTGTCTGCGGTGGGGCGGGGGTAGATAATGAAGGCTGCAGCAGAACCTGTCTAGCGCGGGTCTCATGGCAGCACCTGCCTGTGTCAACACAACACCGGTCCTGATTTTATGCGTTTATCTCCGCCAACAACACCGCTCGGGTCTCTCACCGCTGGGTTTGGGGCCTGGTCTGGGTTGGGTGGTTTGGGTTTTCTCCCAGCCAAAAGGTTCTGGGTTCAAACCCTGTAGTCTGCCTGCAGCCTCCCTTGAGCCTCCTAAGATGCCCTTACCTGCTACCCGCTACCCGCTCCACTGAATCAAATGAAACTTTATTTATAAGAAAGTTTTTCATGAAAAACAGCAATACCAAGTGTTTAACAAGTGAAAAAACACAACAGCATCAGGAAATAAGTTTAAAAGAAAGAACAGTACGAATCAAGGAGATATATTTTAAAGGCAGAAACGTAAACAAGGAAAATGACACATTAAGGAGGAGGAGCGAATCTGAGATTCACTGTGAGTCGCTTTGGATAAAACAAGCATTCACTGAATAACCACACAGTAATACGTTTGTTCACATCAGCATTTACATCGTTGCGCATGAACACAGGAGAGCGCTTGTTTGCGATACCAGCTCCACCTGTGTTCACCTGCCGATGACACCTGTCATGTGACCGGGTTCAGCCATCGTCCTGCCGTGAGGGACCACCCACCTGGGGCGCCCGGGGTTCAGACCCGGTACCAGGAGCACGGGTCACAGCTGCTGCTGCTGCTGCTGCTGCTGCTGCTGCTGTGTGACTGTAAATACATACAGCTGCTTCTGTTGATGCAGTAATGCACACACATGCATACACATACACACACACACACACACACACACACACACACACACACACACACACACACACGTCATGCATGCATTCAGACATGGCATGTGTACAGTAACCCTCACAGATCCCGTTGAGCTGGCTGTTCCCTTGGACGGTTGACACGCCTCCAACCCCCACCTCCTCCACCACCACCTCCTCAACCACCACCACACCAACCCCACCTCCTCTACCACCTCCACCTCCTCAACCACCACCACACCAACCCCCACCTCCTCTACTACCTCCACCTCCTCTACCACCACCGCACCAACCCCCACCTCCTCTACCACCTCCACCTCCTCTACCACCACATCCTCAACCACCACCACACCAACCCCACCTCCTCTACCACCTCCACCTCCTCCACCACCACATCCTCAACCACCTTCACCTCCTCCTCAGTGCTGCTAAGCTGTGAGGTGCAGAGCCATGTCAGCGAGCCGCTCGTAGCCGGCTAGCTGCCGCCGCCGCCGGTCTTAAAGTAATGTGCCTATAAATGCTTTGTACGATAGTTTGCTGATTAGAAAGACCCAGGACAAAAACAAAATAAAATCCACATAATGCGTCGAAGGCGTTTGTTTAATTTGTTTAATTAGCGGCCGGGTGATCGACCACTTGGGAGATAGACGGGGAGGGCAAAGGAAAACGAAAACGAGAAAGTAAAAAAGAAAATGTTTGAGAATTGGATGGAGGAATGATTCATGGTGCACACACACACAAACACACTGATTATCTTCCAAAGTTATGGCGGAATGGCGAGAGAGAAACATTAAGAAGGGAACTAAGTTCCTGTGTAACCTCGAGATAACCCTTTAATAGAAAACAAACAGCAGTAAGATGCCCACAATATTTGGTTCCTTGGATGTGTTGCATCAGGGCAACATTAGCATACGCTGCCTCTGGCTACAACACTGCTTGGTCGGCTTATAAGCAGAGAGGCCGATGTGTTTCCTTGTAGATATGCATGTTAATATCGACCCTAACCTATGTTATCGGAAGCTTGATTGACAACAAGACAACAACAAAGTTGAGCAAGTCTAATTACGGTAGAAAGTAACGGAATAGACCTTAATAGAGCGAAGGCCTCGTTCTCCAACACCGCCACCGGCCACACGTGATCTGTGGCTGGAGGACTCACTCAACCGTGTGTGTGTCGCCGGGGGCTTTGACCGGCGGTGGGGGTCCGCAGCTGAGCATCGCTCTGGGGGGTGAGGGGTGGTCCAGGGGGGGAGCGCGAGGTGAAGCCAGATCAATGTGTTTGTTAAACATGCCATCCATCACCGGGACACACGTGGGAGAACATAGGAGGTTATGATGAACCCACGGAGGTTATGATGAACCCACGGAGGTTATGATGAACCCACGCCGGCCCCCGGGGAGAGGGGGGGAGGGGGAGAGGGGGGAGACTGGGTCGATCGGACCAAGTCAGGTTTTAATAGCGATGCCACTTAGTGCGTTTTGCCTCCTCCTGATGCAGACGTTGATTTCGTGGTGATTATAACACAAAGTGGTGTACAGACTGGGCTGGCGTCGTGTGCGGTGCCGGAGCGCCATCTAGTGGCGGCTTGAGGCCCAGCAGCACAGCAGGGGGGGTTGGGATGTCCTTTCTGTTTATTACTACATTTGGAACAGGGAAGAAGGGAAGAGTTATGTAATACATAAATGGTGTTTTACATCTTTGAACAACGATAGTGCTCAGTGGCTTACCGTATTTTTATAAACATAAATACAAAAACAACTCTGAACAATTAGTAATATAGTACCTAATAAGTGATAATACTGGCTGGCTGTGTATTAAACGCTTTCAGTGCAGTAATATTATTATCCTCGCATAAAAATGGCAACTAGCAGATAGTAGCAACAACATGTGATGATAAAGTACAATGATAAATGATAAGTGACCAGTGCAGTACAGTGATGAGATGTTAGTGAGAGGAAGGGTTAGTATAATGAATATATAGTGATGAGATGTTTCTAGTGAGAGGAAGGGTTAGTATAATGAATATATAGTGATGAGATGTTTCTAATGAGAGGAAGGGTTAGTATAATGAATATATAGTGATGAGATGTTAATGAGAGGAAGGGTTAGTATAATGAATATATAGTGATGAGATGTTAATGAGAGGAAGGGTTAGTATAATGAATATATAGTGATGAGATGTTTCTAGTGAGAGGAAGGGTTAGTATAATGAATATATAGTGATGAGATGTTTCTAATGAGAGGAAGGGTTAGTATGGTGAATATATAGTGATGAGATGTTTCTTAGTGATAAATATCTTTACGGATGAGTGGAAGTGTAGCATGAATGAGAGAACGACGCGGCACACTCCGTCCTTTCACCTCATTTGCTAACAACCGGGATCCAAAGCGCTGGTGTTCCCGTACAACGGAGATGTTTCCATTTAGAAGCGAGGAGGCGAGGAGCGGATGAGGAGATGAAAGCGTCTGGGCGGGGGGGAGATGAAGAATGAGCTCATTCAGACGTGGAAATTGTGGAAAAACTGTTTCTCGGTCGTCGGTTTGAAATAAAGTTGGCCGGTGGATTTGCACGGGCCTTCAGTTTACTCCTGGGAGGCAGCGACAGCTCATCAAATATGAATCAGACAGCAGAGAGGAGCTCCGAGGAGTTGTTGCTGATGCTTTTAAAGAGTATCAAAGCTATGAACAGTCTGGAAACAATCATACTTTATGGTTTCCCCTTTTCCGAGCATTTCATGATCTACTCTGATTGTATAATATGGTATTATGCCAAATAGATTGATCAGGAAATTACTTGGACATGTATCATCGTATCCGATCATGTGTACAATAATGTCATTTTGGTAATATAATCTATTTTCAGCAGAGAACCAAGTATGGCTCAAGAACTCAGGGTTCCTGAGCCTCGCTATAAACCATCACAGACCAACGTTTAAATTCCTTTTGCACAATATTTTAAAGTGATTTATAGGGTTTTTTTCCTGATTTGTTTTGGACGGCATTATACAGTCTATCTGTAAGCCTCCAGCCAAACACAACTAAACAAATAAAAGGTAGGCTGACTGAGGTTACAAACGTACATGAGAACATCAATTTGTTATCCTCCAACTTCAATCAAATATAAACTTGAGAGTCTATATTTCAGTCAAGCCAGGCTTCTGTGACCTGAAGGTGGCTTCTGTTTGGCTGTCTGGCAGAGCAAGAGCAAGAGCTCACCAGAGCTAATCATACAATTACTCAAACAGCCTGGTTGTTTTCCCCAATTAAATATAACTGAATATAAGTGGCGTTCGGTGGTTTAAGCGTTACAAACCTACAGTCGGCGTACAGTTAAGTAACCTCAATAAGATACTGTTATATAACTGTTAACATCAATAACCTATGTAGGCCTGACGCTAACTACACTATAAGTAAAGTGAATAAATAACAATAACTGAAATAACTTATGCCTATGCAGTTTTTCAACGCAATAGCCTATCAGTATATATATATATATATACATATATACATATATACATTATATACTTTTTTTTTCTTGGCTTTCTTGGCTTGGCTTCAAGAATCCAAATTCTTTCTCCCGGGAGCAGAGCAGATCCATCATGCTGTGAGTGTAACATCTCCTTCCAGTAAGTCAGTCAGCTCAGCGTGCTGACGGCTGATTGATCGGTCAGTTCTGTTGCTCTAACATGATCATCATGTCGCTCTGAGACTCTTGTCTGCTGTGAGAAGGGCTGAGAAAATAATAGGAGCAGAAGAAAACGTCGAAAATAATAATAATAATAATAATGTGTCACGTTCAAGCCAGTACATACATCGACCCCACACACCGATTTGTGTGTGGGGTCGATGTATGCGCCGATTTTGTCACGTTTATCACGTTTACTTACATTTTGAGCATATTTGAATATTGGGTGTGTCCCCCTTATATATACTGTATATTATAATTACGGCCTTGCTAAACACAGACCACCATTTAATGTGTAAAAGTAGATGAGAAGGTCAAACCGCAGTAGACTCAGGCCATAGAGCTCATTGACAAATGACAGCTCTTAACCTATTTCAATAACAGATAGTAGATCATAGAATAACCATAGAATATAGATCAATGTGACATTTGATCTAGTAAATATATAATATTTTCAAGATAATACAAGGGTTTTTGATGCTAATATTGCATTGTATTGTATTGTATTGTGGCCAACGTTGGCTCTCCAGACCCTACTTTGAATGCAACTGTTCTCATTTCGGCCGAGTTTAATCGATTGAGAAGGATTTTACAGGATTTCCTGACGACTGCAAAATAACTCTACATTATGTAATTCTGTGATGTTTATTCGCCGACTGTGTTGCTATGCATTTATCCCTCATTAAATGTGTTTGACTTAGATCGGAAACCTGAAAAAAGCAAAGGTAATTATAGTTATAATTTAGTGAGTAAGCTACTTGAAGTGCTCAAGAAGTAACCCATACGTTTCACCAACGTGTTCCTGTATTAGGTGTAAATACAACAGACTTTCGACAAACTAGGTTTAGCTTTCACCAAATGCTTAGTTGAAAGCTTTATTTGAGGTCGGGATTGTTGGATATTTGTAAAGATTCAACATAGGCCGTTGTGCTCTGTGTGTGTGTGTGTGTGTGTGTGTGTGTGTGTGTGTGTGTGTGTGTGTGTGTGTGTGTGTGTGTGTGTGTGTGTGTGTGTGTGTGTGTGTGTATAGTCTGTGTAGCCCACATGAAACAGGTTGTAAAGGATCTTTCCAGGTCTGTAACGTCTCACAACATAAACAGACCTGGAAAACCCTGACACCCAGATATCACCCACCTATCATCCCCATACCACCCACATATCACCCAGATATCACCCAGATATCACCCCCCATCACCTCCCTACCACCCAGATATGACCCAGACATCACCCCCCTACCTCCCTGATAACACATTTCCGTGGCACCATGTGATTCCTGCTCTGTTAATCAGAGCAGACAGGCTGCTGAAGACCATGACCAGACATGACACAACGAAACATTTACGATCTTCGCTGAAAAAGAGAATAGTTGACATAACTACATAATACATCAGAATATAATTAGCATACATTATATAAAGATGAGGTTAAGATGAGGTTACGTAGCCTATTTATATTTATATTGGAGTTATAACGTATTTAGATCACTAAAAAATACATCATCCATTCATCCATCCATTTTCTTCCGATTATTCGGGGCCGTGTCACGGTGGCAGCCAGCTAAGCCCTCCAGCAACACTCTCCGGCTCCTCCTGGGAGGTCCCGAGGCATTCCCAGGCCAAATATAATCCCTCCAGCGGGTTCTGGGTCTGCCCCTAGGTCTCCTGCCAGTCGGACGTGCCCGGAATACCCCACAGTACCCCCCACAGGATTCCCTGGGGGACACGGTCATAAGCCTTCTCCAAGTCCACAAAGCACATGTAGACTGGATGGGTAAACTCCCATGCTCCCCCCCCAACAACCCTGCGAGGGAAAAGAGCTGGTCCACTGTTCCACAGCCAGGACGGAATCCGCATTGTTCCTCCTGGAGCTGAGGTTCGACAATCGGCCGGAGCCTCCTTTCCAGCACCCTGGAATAAACTTTCCCGGGGAGGCTGAGCAGTGTGATACCCCGATAGTTGGAGCACACCCTCCGGTCCCCTTTTTTGAAAATGGGGACCACCACCCCGGTCTGCCATTCCACAGGTACTGTTCAGGAGTTCCTCAACGTGTTCTTTCCACCACCCGACAATATCCTCAGTCTGGGTCAGCAGTTCCCCTCTCCGACTGAGCACAGCCTGAGCCAAGCCCTACTTTCCCTTCCTGAGTCGCCGAACGGTTTGCCAGAACTTCCTTGAGGCCAACTGAAAGTCCTTCTCCATTCGGTGACCACTGAAGCCACAGCCCTTCTGGTACCCGTCTGCTGTTTTCAGGAGATCCCTTGGCCAACAAAGCCAGAAAGGCCTTCTTCTTCTGCCTGATGGCTTCCTTCACCGCTGGTGTCCACCAGCAGGTTTTTAGGTTGTCTCCACAACAGGCACCGACAGCCTTCTGACCACCTCTGAAAATGGCCCACTCAGATTCCATGTCCCCAACCTCCCCCGGGATGCACGAAAATGTATTCCGGAGGTGAGAGTTAAAGACCCCACTGACAGGGGCCTCCATCAGACGTTCCCAGTTCACCCTCACTACACGTTTGTGTTGACCAGGTCTGTCCGGCAGCCTCCCCCTCCATCTGATCCAACTCACCACCACCAGGTGATCAGTCGACAGCTCTGCTCCTCTCCTCACCCGAGTGTCCTAAACATTTGGCCGCAGATCTTCTGATGCGACCACAAAGTCAATCATCGAGCTTTGACCTCTGGTACCAGGTACACTTATGAACCAGCCTATGCTCGAACACTGTGTTATGGCCAGTCCATCCATGACCAGCACAGAAGTCCAACAACAAAACACCACTCTGGTTCAGATCGGGCAGGCCGTTCATCCCAACCACCCACCTCCAGGTTTCTCCATTGTTGCCCACGTGCGCGTTGTCCCCCAGTAGAACTACGGAGTCCCCGGATGGAACCCTTTCCTGCTCGGTGCACAAGCACACACAACAGTCAGAGCCTTCCCCCCAGAGACTTGCAGCCACATGGAGGTGAACCTAGAGTTCACCGGGGAGAACTCCAATGCAGCGGCACTTAAATCACCATTTAGATATGATGATTCAGAGCATGATATTTACTACTTAATGTTCATATGATTGTGGTGCAATGAAAATTGTTCATTGTGTAGTTATAGTGCAAAGTAGACCCATCATTTCATGGTCCAAAATGGTTTATATAGCCGAGCTAAAACAAGCTCTCTTTGTCATGGCTATAAAATGTGTCATGGTAGTTAAAATACCAATTTAATTTCACCCACACACTAAAGCCTCCATAACCATGGGTTATGTCCTGGGTCGATGAGAAGGAATGTTAATCTCTTCTGCTTTCATCTGAATCTGTGGGATGATGGTTTACGATAACCTATAACCGCACCCAAAAATACCCAACGCATAAGTGAACAATTATTTTAAAAAAGACACATATATAGGGCCAACAAAAATAATCCTAATATCTCTACATCTGTAAAACAATGATATTACACTCGTCACACACACACACAGACCTGTGAAACATAACATGAATCAAACCATTTGACAGTTTACTTAGTCTACTGTTTTTATCTCTCGCCGTTCCTGTTCATCAGAGTCATGGAATCCCGGGACACGTCCAGGTTTCACGCTCCGCTTACAACTCTAAGATACTGGTGAGAGAGGAGATCCAGTCATGGCCCCGCGGCACCCTGGGTAATTTATTACACAGAGGAAAAGGTTAAGGAAACACAGGGAGATGTCAGGGTTTCTTTTCACTCGTGACTCGACGCCACCTTTCATTCATTCATTCAACGTTTTGATTTACGGTGCGCCCACACATCGGTACACCTATCAAAGAGAAGGAGGGAAAAAAAACATAATCTAAGATGATTGCAGTTGCTGATTCAGTGTCGTCTTTTTTTGAAGAGCAATTATATATTTCTCTTTTTCTTTCCAAAAGCTTGCTGCTGCTGCTGCTGCTGAGGCTGCTGCCAGGAAAATATAAGTTAATATACAATCAGCGGCATTCATTCACAGAGATGGAAAAAAGATTATAAAGCTGTCTTTTTCATGTGAGTACATCAAGATGACATAATAAGTAGGTGAATCCATTTGAAGGGCGCTTTGTGAGTGCGATGAAGGTGGATAATCAGTAGGCCTACGCTGCTTTAAGTGGAGGAATGTACCTGCATGGAACATAGAGCCGCTGTATAGCGCAAATTATATACATAACATACACAATGCTGACCTTTGACCCTTTAAACTCACTGACACAGCGAGTTTCCACGGCTGGCGATACGAATGCACTCTCTGGTTTCCTACAAACACGTATTTCCCTCGGTGATGTCTACCCTTTACCGACGTGCTCCGATTATTCACCGCATGAGAAATGATTAATGGTGTAGCGTCACAGAGAAAAAAAACCAGTGGCAGAGAACAGAATAAACATTTATAGTTTGTACAGTTTGGACACAAATCATTTAAAAGCCCCTTCGGATTAACACAATTTGCCAGCTCGGATGACGTAGACAAAGAAAAGTGTCGGCGATTGAAAATTGGCGTCCATGGATAGGACATTTTTTATTTCAAATGTAACTCTGGGCCGTGTATGCGGTGTGAACATGCAGGGTTCAGAATGGACACTTTAAGTACCAGAGGGGCTTTTAGTTTGAAACTGTCAACATGTGAATACAACATCCTTTATATTGTGTGCTACACACAAATACCTTGTTGATACCACATACTCATTGTATGCTCTACTTTCTCACCTTTTTCTAATCCAAATCGACTTCGGTCTACTTATTAGTTATTTAACAAATTCAAACTCCTTTTTTTCCGACTGAAGAACAGTTTGCATATGAATTCTTCATATACACAATAATCCACCGCTGTGCACAGTTGAGCTTTTTCAATAAAGTTATCTGAGGCTTGTTTTCTGCGAGGCTTATCCTAGACATCAATCACAACGATGCCCTCCTCCCTACGACCCTCGTCTCTGAAGGAGACCACAGAGTTATCTGGTACTTCTTCTCCTCACAATCAAACACGCAGCCTCTTAAGGTTACTTGGAAATACAAAATACAAAATACAAAATACAAAATATAAAGGCAGAGTCGTGTATTTACTGCACTGGTGTTTGGTAGTAGAGGATGCATAGTGGTTTTAGGGTAAAGACTTGCTATGCAGATGGTATCCTGTGAGTCAGACGAGGACCAGACACATGTTGTTAACTAGAAGACTCGCTCGCTATGAAGTAGCACAACTGGAATGCCCCTTCTGCTCGCTTTGGTTATTTTTAAATGACTCTCATACATTTTAATTGACCAGACATTTAAGATCATAATTTCACCAGTATGCATCTTTGCTTGTGCACATTAAAATATACGTTAGTTAGAAATGTTACAACACACACAGCCATGCACACACACACACACGCGTGCGTGCACACACACACACACACACACACACACACACATACACACACGGAAGACATGCACACACACACACACACACACACACACACACACACACACACACACACACAAATATATATGCAGACACACACACACACACACGTAGATATGCACAAACACACACACACACACACACACACACACACACACACATAGACACGTAGACATGCACATACAAACACACACACACAGACATGTGCACACACACACACACACACACACACACACACACACACACACACAAACACATGTAGGTAGACGTGCACATACAAACACACACACACACACACACACACACACACCCACAGCCACACATACAGCATGTTCAGGGCCCACACGTCGTCCTCAGGTGTGTAAGTGAAAAAGGAAAGTCCGGAGATGCCGGGGAGCCGCTGCAGCACTCGGAGGAGCAGAGTTACTGGAAGAGCACACCAACGATGACATCACCCCATTAAAACGAACCAATGGCTATTATTCAGAACCATGTGGCAGCGGGCCACCGTACCGTAGTGCAGACTCACCACCCCCCCGCCGCCCCCTTTCAGACCTTCCTTGTCTAAATAATAAAACAATTGTTTCTCTGTTTAATGTCTCAGCCTCCCCCACCCCCCCCCCCCCCCCCCCCCCATGGTCACTAAGTGTGAGAAGTGTGAGAGGCGAGGAGCCAGGGGTTTATGGACGGTAAACAGCGAGAAGATTGATAACCCTAATCTGCCAAATTGACTACGATCCCAGAATCCTAAAAGGGGGGATCTGGCCATGATCACCGCCCGCCCCCCCGCTCCCTCTGCTTATCCCCCCAGACACGCCAAAGACCGTAATGGTTTGCTGATGAACCCCAGGTCAACGCCGCAGACAAAAATCAGTTCTGCATTCGCGGGACAACTTTTGTGAGCGAAAATTCACAAGGACGGCGTGAAGAGCTCAGGGGATCCAAACATGGAAGAAACATGACGAGGCCTTTTTTTGGAAGTGTGAACACAAACTGTTTACGAGTACATTGGAAAAGGTGTTTGAATGACATACTCTCAGCAGTCGGACTGGATACTTCTGTCGGTGTCTTTCTTTACATACTTGGGATGTCTGGGTAAACCCTCCCAGCTTGGCTGGCTACCGAAGCGCTGGCCGTAAAAAAAACCAAGGATGATGTGAGCGATACCATTAGCTGGTTTTATAGTAGCGGAGGGACCGCTCTGGCCTTTGAAGGCTCAGAGCGGGATTAAGAACAGAAATGTTCCCTGCTGAAGACTAAAGCGACTTCAAGGCTCATCCATTAAAGACAAAACACGTAGAGAGGAGGAGGAGAGCGGGAAAAGCGTGTTGCGTTGTGTTACGAGCATCTATTTGCTGCCAAATATTTGCGCTATTAGTCGAAATAACACTTTATTGTTTCCCCCTGGTGATGTGAGGATGTCTGAGTACCTCATCATAAAGCCGTCGTGTCAAAACGTATGTTGAGAAGATTTCCTCTCCATCTGCGTCTTAACCACCGCCTCCGCCTCCGCCGTCATGTCAGCTCAGCTTTTAATGCTGGGAAATACCTTTGAAGAGGCGGATTGAACTCTTTATAGCGGATCAATAAATAGCAGATGCTCATCCAACAACAGTTATTGATGTTCAAGATTCAAAGGTGTTTTCGTGACGTGCGGCAATCATACAAGTATAATGAGCAGTGAGATGAAATGTGGAGAGCTCTGAGGAAACAGCTGCAGCGACTGAGATGTTGTGTTACGTTTATGCTTAGGTTGCTTTCTACTTGGTTATAGTTATGCTTATGGGCCCCCTCTTCACCGTTTGAAGGCAGCTAGTGATTAGAAACATCGTCTACATCTGACATGTATTTTCCAATCCCAAAAACCCTTACTGGAAGCAGATGGGCAAGATGCCGGTTCATTCGATACTTCCACCGCTTCTCTTTCTTTTTTGAAATTGACGGACGAAATAGCTCCATTTATTATCGTTGTTTTTGTGTTTATTTTATTCGTGTTTTGGCCCGTTTTAAACATGGGAAAGGATTCACACTTTATCATTTGACAGAATCAAATGGGTTTGTGGGTGGACTAGGTTGGAGAAGACTCCAGCAGGGCCTAATCTCATGCTATTCATCATATGGCCTCAAACTGCCTTCATATTTGACATGGAACATGGAGCCATCTGCATTCCTGTGCAACATAACCTTGACCCTTCCCCAGACGTCCACCTCTGGAGGAAAAACTAAAAGCACACTAAATGAGATCAAGTAGAAAGTATCATGTGCAAGTCACCATCAACATCTCTAGATAAAACCCTTGCCAGTCTGTGAAAACCGCATTTAACGTGAAGATATAACAAAGAATGACCAGGGAAAAAACGGACAAAAACAAGATATGAAACATGAAAATGCTTGGCTCAATAAAGGACAGTTCAATTTGGAACGATTCCCCGCAGATTATGTTAGCGTGACAGGTTCCATGTTGTATGGAAGCAGGTAATATGAGAAGAAGATCTTTATTAATCCACACACACACACACACACAGGGAGGGTGGCCCGTGGAAATGTGTCCTCTGCATTTGACCCATCCTGCTGTCCCTCCAGGAGCAGCCAGGAGCAGTGGGCAGCCATTCTGACGGCGCCCAGGGACCAACAGCTCCAGGTTTTACGTCCACATCTTGGTCAGGGATGTGGACAGGAGAGGAGATCTTCACATGTTTTTTTAATTGGGGTTCTTTTACTCCGTAAGGAGACCCTGCGGAGCACGGGGAGAACATGCAAACTCCACACAGAAAGGCTGGGAGATCACCCACCTGGGAGATCACCCACCTGGGAGAGATCACCCACCTGGGAGAGATCACCCACCTGGGAGAGATCACCCACCTGGGCGAGATCACCCACCTGGGCACCCCACAGTCAATAGCACCCCAGACTCAATCGATCCCAGGACCTTCTTGCTGTGAGGCAGCAGTGCAAGCACTGTGCCACCGTGCTCACCTCTTGTGGGTTAAAGCTTGAAGTAAATAAATAATAATAAATACAAATGTGTCATCTCACCTTAGCATTTTCCAAAATAATGCAAAGGAAATGTACTGGGATGTACAAAAATAACTTTATTTGTACAGCAAACAGAGTTTACAAAGTGCTTTGCCAAACAAAGCAAAAACAGGTTACAGGTTACAAGACAACAGAAAGCAGAACAGAAACAAAAGCAAGACAAGATCATGGTAAAGTTAAGATAAAGTGGGAACAAGAAGACAATAAAAACATTCAAATAAATAAATAAAATAAATAAAAATGGATAAAAAAATAAATAAAAGCAATAAAAGAATAAAGGCTACATCACATAAACGCAAGTCTGTACAAATGGGTTTTAAGAAGAGACTTTTAAGAAGTCACTAATTCTGAAAGCCTTATCTCCTCAGGCAGGTCGTTCCAAAGCTGAGGTGCCCTGATGGCAGAAGCATCGTCACCTTTACATCTCAGTCTTGACTTGACGGCCAGAAGTGTCCCACCTGAGGATTTAAGGCTGCAAGCTGGCTCATATGGGGCCAACATTTCTGCAATGTAGCTTGCGGCCAAACCCATATTTACTTTAAAAGTAACCCGTAAAATCTTAAAATCAATTCTAAAATTAACAGAAAGCCAATAAAGAGAAGCCAGGATCGGAGTGATGTGATGTATTCTGTTAAAAGCAGCAAGAAGACTAGCTGCTGAGTTCTGAACTAGTTGGAGGCAAGAAAGTGATTTTTGGTTTATGCCAGAAAGGAGAGAGTTACAGTAATCGAGTCGAGAGAAAATGAGTGCATCAATTTTTCCAGGTCGATGTGTGAGAGCATTGATTTGATCTTGGAGATGGTTTAGATTTGGAGCAGGACTGGACAACTTTTTTGATCTGTGGTTTGAAGGTTAAATCTGAATTAAATAGCACTCCTACAATTCTGGCAACAAGCTTTATATTTGCGGATAACGGACCAAGGCCACTCTAAATTCGACTGATAGGGTTTGAGGGACTGAACAATATGATTTCAGATTGTGAACTATTTAGTTGAACGAAATGTTGTGCCATCCAACAGTTGACATTGCTGAGATAGTCTACACCAGCAGCTAGGCTCTTTGGGTCACTAGGTCTCAGGGGAAGGTATATCTGTGTGTCGTCTGCTTAGAAATGAAAAGAGACGTGACGTTGAATAATCTGGCCAAGTGGAAGCATGTATATAGAAAATAAAATTGGAACTAACATTGAGCCTTGCGGTACACCACAGGTAATGTGGGTTGTAGAAGATGAGTAATTACCTATGCAGGTTCTTTTTAAAAGGTAAGAATAAAACCGGCGCAGTAGTGTTCTTGATGCCAACCCAGGTTTTAAGACGGTTAAAATGGCATGATCTACTGTGTCAAGAGCTGCACTTAGGTCTTAAAGAATTAAAACTGCACTATCCCCCTGGTCAGCTGATAAAAGGAGGTTGTTGTTTACCTTCCTTAGGCAGTCAGTTTGTATAGAGGACATCTATAGCCACATATCCACCGCAGGAACATTACCCAGGAAAAGTGAACTTTTGGGTCTAAATTAAGTTCCAGGGACTTATTTTACCCCCCAAAAAGTTCTGTAACTTTAAAGGCGAAGGTGAGGCTTAAAGCGTTGAAATAGCTCATGAAATCTGTTGGGGGGAAACGCAGCTTTTGTCAGCAATCTCCTGATGTGCATATATATCCCCATATGCATATCAGGGGACCCCAAGTGTGTTCGATCCCAAGGTTGGCAAACATTGTCAAAAAATTCTAATGGCTCATTAACTAATTAATGAATCAAATTAGCTCATTAATTAACTGTATCTGTATTCGCTGGAAGTGGCTTCAGATAAAAGCCTCTGCTAAACGTTAAATAGCCAAATTCAGCTTATACCATATATGTAAAAAAAAACAAAATCATTTTAAGTATGTATATATAATATAAATAAATATATAAATAAATGCATCAGACTCTTTCTTTTTTCCCATATTTATGTAAAATTTATATGTACAGGTAAATACGCAGAAATGCACTGCGAACATTCAAATCTTATGACAGAATAGTGGTACAATGAACCGGCAACACTGGGCAAGAAAACAATCCGGAAAACATACAGACTTTCCTCTGCACTTGGAGCGTTTTCTCTTTGCCTGTTTTAATACTGCGAGACGATATTCTGTTTTTTAAGAAGCTTGAGTAATTGACATTAACACAAGATAGTAAGAACTACTGCTAGATAATTTTCAACGAGACAAACAAAAATAAACACAAAATTTGGCATTGTGTAAAATGAAGACATCGACAACGGCAAGAAATCAGACGCATGCCTCAGGAAAACGTTATTCACGTGTTCTCCTTCTAGTTGTTTCTACTGTAGAGCTCAAATGTTAAAATAAGATGATATCTGAGAGTTATGTGGATACTGTTGATTATCTGAGAGTTAGTTCTGTGGATACTGTTGTTAGTCCAATGTTTCTACTGTAAGCATTGACTGAGATAATCTGATAAGCGGTTTGTAGGCATGGAATGGAAGTTACTTTTTTCAAGTAAAAAGATGTAAATTGACATGAAACGTAAAGTCATGATGACATAACTGACTGTAAAACAATCAAAATCAGCAATAGTGCAGTCGTTACATTGACAAAAACTATCGGTTCTAGGCGGCACGCTTAATTTTCTACAGTCAATAAGTTACACGAAAATGACTATGCTGCATTCTACAGTGTGGCTTTTAAAGCTAAAATAATAAGTAGGATATTGTTTTCTAATAATTGTTTCTAAAAGCTATGTTGTATGATCAAGAACAAGAGAAAGAGTTCAGCTGAACATTCATTCATTTTACGAATATCTTTTGTGTCAAATTCTGGAAGTATTTAATACAAACATCTACACACAGGTAGATATTATAGTGTACATGATTCTGTGAGTAAGGCCTTCAACAACAATATTCATTTTAGGAAAAAGAAAGAAAACAACCATATAAATGGAGGTACGATGATCAACATATTCATTTAGGACGACAACCAAATGTCAAAGTATACGTGTAAATATACAAAGATATATAGATATATAAATGAAAAATAAAAAGACAACATTTGGGGGTTTTTTCTTAAAAGGTTGTGCAAGTTCTTATGTTGGATGAGATGCGAACAAGGAGAGGGAGATGGGGACGAGCAGGGCGTGGCGGAGGGCGGGGCATTATTTGAAGACATTCTCGAAGGTGGGACACTTGTGTGTCTTCAGCTTCTTGATGGCCATTTTGAACTCCTTGCTGGACTTGTCCCACTTGTGGATGCCCGTGAGCAGGTACTGTTTGTCCACCTTGCGGCCCATGATCAGGTAGTGGTTGGTGAGGTTGTCCAGCTGCTGGCAGGGGCAGTCGGCTCCGTTCTTCAGGTACAGGACCAGCTTCTTCAGGTCCTTCTTCTTCAGGTTCCCCGCCTTCACAGACTTCTTCCTCTTCTGAAGGACCACCCGGCGGTCCGCGTTCTCCTGCTTCACCTCCTTGATCTTGGTCTTGAAGGCTGAAAACACACGAAAGAAGAGGTTAAAGCAACATGTTAACATTATCTATACATATGTGTATGTTTTCCTACTGCTCCTGCACTTTCCACTGGGACACCAGAATATCACTTCAGGGGTTTAGAAAGTAAAGTAAAACGTCCACACAAGAGGAGATGGGCTCGCGTCATTTCTGTGAGTATAGCATGCTAGCAAAATGAGAGAATAGCTGCAAATGCCCAAAGCTAATCATGTCAAATGAAATCATCTCTTCATGGAAGAGAAAGTTTGACTCTTTATTTAATTTAATTTGGAATGAAGGCAGCCAAGAGCAAGTGATAAAAAATTGTCAGATTCATGGTTTGGCTCATACAGCGCAGGAATCCATGAAAGGAAGCTTCTTTTTTTTTTTTTAGATTACACATTTAACGTAATTGCCCAGAGCAAAGTTTTCTTTGCCTTCCCTGATTCAATGGAAATTATGGTTTTGTAAAAAAAACAAAAAACGAATTAATTGTGTTGCACATCCAAGCCCCGAGGTGACACCCACCTCTGCTAGACTTCACCTTTTACTGCCTTGCTCAAGGCAACTGAAATCTGCCAAACTTGCAAAGGATTCTCCATGGTCTCTGGCATCTTGACAAGAGGGCGCTCAGCGATTCTTGAATGAGAGCTGCGTTATATCTGAGACACCAACACCTCCACGTCTTGGTTTTCTGATGATAGAGTTGCCCACGGACATCAGAGAGCGAGAGCTGAAATCTTTGAAAGTGGACTTTGCATTGGTAGTGGAGGCGTTATCCACTCACTTGGATCACACCTTTCTTCTCCGGCATTAACCCTGTTCTAAATCCTTGGCTTAGCCCCTGATTTAACCCTAATAAGCATGATCTTTCACTAAACTCTATTTAACCTCTCTTAGCCCCTTGTTCAACTCCAGTTCCCTTTTGAAATGGAGTGTCGGACTCTTATGGTCCAAATCCAATGGTTGTCCAATCATCTACGGATCCTGCCTGCTTTATTTCCATTACCACCAACCAACCAACTAACCATCAACCTGTGTCCATTGCACATCTTGTGACACGGTTTCCACGAAAAGAAGGGGGAAAAAACGATTGCGTGCCAAGAATGACATTGAAGTGATCTAAAGTCCAGACGATGCAGCGTGAATTGTGAAAGATTACGCCGGCAGACCAACGTTTGCTTGACAAGCCATCGGTGGACACACTGTACGCCTGCATGGTTTCAAACCAACAGTGGAATCCATTTCAAATTCCTTTCCAATATCGATCGCTCGGGCCAGATCTTTCAAAAGAACACAAAGAAGAATCTCAGTGTGGTGGGGATGGTAAGTGTGAGTTCCAGTGGACCGGCTCCAAGCTCACCCCGTGTTTGTTGTTAAACGGACACTTGAACCAAATGGCCTCCATTCCATCTGTTCCACGGTCTACACATCTTCTCTGCACCAATTAAACTGTTGGAGAAGTACAGTGCCCCTTTTTTCCAGGTATTAACGGTGCACATGCTAAGAATTAGCTCCTCTATCCGTCTTTTCCAGTCCACAGCCTCCGCTGAAGAGGCTTACTGTTTGATGAAATTAGCCCAGATAAAAAGTGGCAGCATTAATAACCAGCGAGGGAGAGAGTTTCAGGCCCACCCGCGGAAGTAACTTGATAAGTCCTCCGTGCTGCATAATCCACAGACGCCACGTTGAACTCTCTTTGCACCTCGGAGTTGCTTGTGTGTGATAATCCCATACAGTGAACCCCCGAGACATGTCAAGGACAGGTCGGTCAGATATTCTTTTACTTGAGAAGTAACCGCCATTTACTGTGGGATATCGTGTTTGGAAAACCATCCACCCAGACCTTTAATCTGTATGTGATTAAAGTCCCTTTCTAAATAACTGTTTTCATTTCAGAGAAAACAAACAGAGGAATCACTTCAGTTGGCGGTCGGCAGTATTGATGCGAGGCCCGCGTCTTTCACTGTGTCCTCCAGCGCCATGCGAGATCCTATTCGCCGTGTGTACGTTGGGCATAAATACACCGGAGTCACAAGGGCTCCGTTATTTACATGCGCTCTGGCGTTGACAACAGCAATGCTAATTCAATTCCAGCAAAACCGACTCTGCGCCAGATGCCCCACATTCAGCTTAGTTTCAGTCAAACTCACAAAGACTCGACCATAAAAGACACAAAACAACTTTCCATTTATATGGAAAGTTGTTTAGTGTTTCATCCATTTTATAAGAACAGCAGGACATGTTCAATCACAATGAAACCGTCTTCTCGGTTGTGTCCCTGACTAATGACCCAGTTGAACAACCAGGGTGCTGTAAACCCAGTAGGGGGAGGCAGAGGAGGGTGGGGGAGGGTCTGGAGCCCGGGGGTGTGTGGGTGGGAGTAGGAGGGGGGTGGCTATTAACAGTAATGGAACGCGTCCGATGCGATAGGGCCGGGGCCCGGTGAAGACAGACTCTGTAAGTGAGGGCCCTTTCGCTGCAGCGGCGGTGAGGACAACAGAGTTTGGCTCCCAGCGGGGGAGGTGGCGCTGGTAATGGGCCTGCAGGGGGTGAGGGGGGGATGGGGTAATTGAAGGGCTCTGGTTAGTTTTTGTAGGTGCTGTAAAATGTGGCTGGATAAACAACGGGTTGGGGCCATAAAGTGTCCCCTCGGCTAAGTCATCTAGGAGGAGCCCCTCGTGTTCTCGCTCTCCCCTTGTGCTGCTGACGGGACATCGCTCCAGTGTGCATTGATTTAGCCAACTTCTTCTTCACTGAGCTGAAGACGATGATTATCTGGTTTGAGTTTCGTCAACCTGTTTTTTTTGGAAAGCAACAGCCCCCCCCCCCCCCCAAAAAAAACCTTTCTTTGTCTCAGTTGTGAAGCCAAGTGTGAGGAAAACAGTTGTTGCAACTGACGTTTCCTACAAATTATCTGGTTCTGTCAAGACGGATGCCAAATTCTTCATTAAAAGCAGGAAATTAAAAGTATTAAGATGAATAGACATGTAATGACAAAAACGATCTGTGAATGTACTTTGGCTGAGAGTTACGGGATGAGACTGCAACACAATCACATGCTTCCAGTAAGTATTCAAGCCAATGCCAGAACCAGCATGTATTACAGCTTGTCACTGGGTTTTTCATCATTTGTTTTGTCATATTGGGTACATGTTCCCTGGCCCCTTCCCTGTTTATTGTGATTTTTCAAACGTGTGCATCTTGAAAAGGAGCAGTTATTTTTGCTGAAGGCAGACATTTTTACGTATTTATATTTTTGGGGATTTATCTTGTGGCCAATTATCGTGGCCATTCTCAGTCAAGTAAAAACAAGTATTACAGAAACGCAATCATGGTGAGACTGAAACCTTTCGGGGGAAAAAAAAAGGAAGAAAATATCCTCAAATGGAAGAATTTCATGTCACAATGGATATTAATCCTTCTACCAACTTTTTCAGTTGTGAAATGTATTCATAGAGAAATTAATCTTCTCTGATTTTTTTTTTAACCAAGCAGATTTGTTGACTCCAACATTGGGGACGTAGTGAAAACACTTCAATCCTCAATAAAATCTCGCCAATAAAATGTTTTGCTGAATGTTTGCGTCGTCCCATGGAAGACGTTTTCCTTGTCGGGAGAAGTCCTATTAAAACGCCCCCCACCGTCCCTGTTGTGTTCGATGCCCATCCTCCCATCCGTCTGTGTAGTCTCACATCGCGAGGAATTCAGAAATGTATGACAAGTAATGAAAACAACATGTCTTTTAATCAGAGATGAAACAAGAGCAAGATGTCTGCCACTCTGCTCTCCGCTAACCCGAGATGAAGGATAAAACACAAATACTACTGCAGCATAAACAACACGGACATTTATTAAACAACAGGATCTTTGAAGGCTATCTGTTTCCAATACGGCAACATTGGCGCACCACTGCTGCAGAGCTACAGAGCTGCAGCTACAGAGCTGCAGAGCGACAGACCTACAGAGCTACAGAGCTTCAGAGCTACAGAGCTACAGAGCTACAGAGCTACAGAGCTTCAGAGCTACAGAGCATCGGCTACAGATCTACAGAGCTACAGAGCTTCAGAGCTACAGAGCTGCAGAGCTACAGAGCTACAGAGCTTCAGAGCTACAGCGCTGCAGATCTACAGAGCTGCAGAGCTACAGAGCTACAGAGCTTCAGAGCTGCAGAGCTACAGCGCTGCAGAGCTACAGAGCTACAGAGCTTCAGAGCTGCAGAGCTACAGCGCTGCGCAACTCGCATGCCAGGGGTCCGGACCCCAGCCAGCTAGCGAAAACATGAACCGCAATCATGGTCCAGACATGCGCCTCACTGAGCCTCACGTATCTCTGCTGTCACTGCTGGCTGTAAACCCACTCACCCCTACGGAGCCCGGCCTGCAGGGTCTCTGACTAACACCCTATGGTCGTTCATCTTAAAGAAACATTCTTCAAGTTGGTTGGAAGAATGTTTTTTTTCTCCCTTTTCCTCCCATACTCCCTGAGCCACCTCCTCGTGGCTATTCACACACACTGAGTTCCACACACATTGAGCTTCATTGAGTTTTAAATGTCATAAATGAACAAGAAACTAAAACATGTCCATTGTTCCCCCTTAATTACTGACTTACATTTTCCAAAACACAAACTTATTCAATATCTTTTAACAAAAACCTTTTGAATGCTTTTGAGGTCCCGCAGTCCCTTTGTTTTGTCTTGTTTTTTAATTTAATTTCTTGTACTTTTTCGCATCCAGCTGTCCACTGTTAGCGTCATGCTGTTAGCAGTTAGCCGTTAGCATCACGTTGCTATCCCTACTGTGTCTCCTCGCTTTCGCCGCCTTTCATGTTTATGTGTGAAGCACTTTGTAGGAGTACTTTCAAATGTACTACATAAATACGGCTCACGGATTGAGTTACTACCGACAGGGGAAACATATTTAAATACAGCTAAATGAAACAGGACTGGACTCTCTACTTAGCTTTAACTGCCTTAATCACCAAGACATATTTAGGGGCTGAAGAATGCCTATTTAGATTTATTTAACTTGAAACTGATCTTTTGAGACATTTGAGATTAAAGAGTAATATCAATCTTTATACATTTTAAATCTTAAAAAGCCAGCTTAGATATCCACTGTCCATAAAAGGAAGATGCTAAATAAATGTTGGGCAAACTTCTTTTAAGCAAACTGCCTCCACAGTTAAGGGTTAACCATCATACTAAAGTTCCTCTGAATCAACAGATAAGCGAGACGGTGTGGCAACCGTCCCGCTCCACAGTGAGAAGACCTGAGATGTCTTGTAGTGTTTCCCTCAATGAGCCACAATCATTAGTTACAGGTTATTAGTCCTTAACAAGCCACTCAGACCGAGACTACAGGAGTGGAACCCAGCAGTCTGCTCTGTTGTTAGAACGTTTGTTTATTTTTTCCCAACTTTACTGACTGAAACGAGCAAAATATGAGAAGACTTGCAGCTTATCAGATCTTAATAAAAACCCTTGGTTTAAGAAAGAAAAACAGAAAAAAAGTGTGTGCGTGCATATATGTGTGTGTGTGTGCGTGCATATGTGCGTGTGTGTGCATGCGTGTGTGTGTGTGCATGTGTGTGTGTGTGTGTGTGTGTGTGTGTGTGCATGTGTGCGTGTGTGTGTGTGTGCGTGTGCATGCGTGTGTGTGAGTGCTTACCAAATTCGCTGGCACACATGTGTTCCAGGATAGCGTCTGTCTTCATTTCATTGTCACATGGAGGACAGACCTGAGAGAAACCTGCAGACAAGAAGAAGAAGAAGAAGGAGAAGAAGAGGAAAACACAGAGAAGGGTTTCCTGGTTATCCACATGTAGCTGAGTGTGATGGATGCTAACTCACAACACGTTTATCACCGGGCCGGAGGAACCTGAGCAGATGGTACCGACAAAACCCTGCCGGCAATTCATGTTTAATTTCTTACATGAAATATTTTCTCTTCGAGACGAAACTGGAAAGCAAACAACAAATGGCGGACACAACATTATGACTGGAAGAGAAATGCAACGAAACATACCAAACAAATACCAGCGCGCACGCAGTCACAGACACAGACAACCACCTTCAAATAACTGCATGCTGCAAGTCAGCCATAACTCTCCCTTCAATACACATCTGTCGGCTCGTGTAGAGATACTATCTGACATCTTTAGTGAGAGAGCGAGAGCGAGAGAGAGAGACAGAGAGACAGAGAGAGAGAGAGACGGCCTCTCGTCCCCTGGGCTGGTCGGTCACTCTGGTGACCTGACCTTTGGAAGGAATGTCCTTTAGATTTAAAACCAGCTGTAACTAAGAGCTGCAGTAAACACATAGTGCCTGCTTTATACCCGCAGATAGGCCTCCCCACTGCTCCAAAGAGTCCCTGCGTAAAGCTATCATTACAGACACAATGCTCCAGAGACGGCACGTTAGCGGTCTCCGCCTTGACCATTGAGCCGGTCAATCTTAGTTACCCGCAGTGTTAATATTCTCCGCTCAGCACTATAACGGGGAACATGTGTAAAAATGTCTGTCATGTTTATACGATTTTATATAATAACACTATTTCAAAAAATATAAATCAAACTTTTTCTATATTATTTCCCTTAATAAAAAGGAAGGTATTATCCAATCACGGTCTCGTAGGAGCAGAGCGGGTAGGGTTACGCGTTCGGAGAGACGGCGCGGAGGAATCTCTGGATTATAATGTCGTCGCAGCATGTCAAATCAAAACAGAAGGCTCTGGCATTCAGGACGGCAATCACAGATTCTCCAGACAAAAAGCCAAAAGTGATTTTCCTTCTGCGTGCCAAAAAGGAAATAGTTTGGTTGAGCGCGCCGTGTAAATATTTCATCTGAATGGCTTCTTTTTTCTCTCATTCGACACAATGAATAATCGATTCCTGGGGGCCAAGAACGCCACCGGCTTCCCGAACGGCCCCTTGATTTACCAGAACGTGGACTCCTGAAGTATTTTAACAGGATCAACAGCATTTCAAAGCCAAATAAACACGAACTCAGATGAATACTTGCTCAATGAATAGCTCAGCGGCTATTTAGCTAATTAAATAACTAATACCATCTAAATGAATGCTAACTTAATACATACTCAATAAATATAAACAAATCACTTTGTATTTATTTAGTACAAAAAGTGAAACTAACGAATGGATGAGTTACTCTTTCAAGATTCAAGAGATTCAAGATTCCTTCATTGCCAAATGCAACAAGTACAATGGAATGCTTAATCCCTATTCACTACAGTATAGTGTCTTGGATCCTCACTTAAGTAAACTAAAACTAATAGACTAAACTAACAGAGCGAGGCCTAAATTTCCTCCCCGTCGGCTCTTCTGGGGCCACCAGTTGTCCGCTACACGTGTCGGACGGAGGCCAGACTGCAAGTATCACCCGGGTGTAAACAGCTTGTGAAAACACACACCGTCGACACACACACACACACACGCTCCCGTTGCTCCCCGACATTCACTGTTTCTCCTTTAAAAGTCATTATCACCCGCATTTAACATCCAGCACTATAATAAGCACTGTTAGCCAGCAACCTGTGAGTTTAGCGTGATCCAGCGCTAAGCTAAGCGATGTTTGCCAACTTCTATTAACGCCGGCCTGTGAGTTTAGCATCCAGTGCTACGCTAAGCGAAGCACTGTTAGCCAACATGTTAACACAGTCCCTGAGTTTAGCTTGATCCAGCGCTAAGCTAAACGCTGTTAGCCAACTTCTATTAACACTGGCCTGTGAGTTTAGCGTCGAGCGCTAAGCTAAGCACTGTCAGCCAGCTTGTATTAACACTGGCCTGTGAGTTTGGCGGCCAGCGTTAACCTAAGCACTGTTAGCCAAATTAGCATCTATTAGGTGGTTAGCCCCACCCCCTTTTGTCCATCCCAGCCCAGCCTGCCATTGGTTCATTTGAAACGGAGAAAGAGAGAGGAAGAGGTGTGTGTGTGTGTGTGTGTGTGTGTGTGTGTGTGTGTGTGTGTGTTGTGTGTGTGTGTGTGGGGGGGGGGTCTACCTTTGTGGAGGAATTCACGCGAAATTAATCAGCGCGTGTGTGAGTGAAATGAGGCCACATTAAAACGGAGAGGGAGGGGGTGAGAGAGAGATATATAGTGTGTGTGTGTGTGTGTGTGTGTGTGTGTTGTGTGTGTGAGAGAGGGAGCGAGAGTTAAACAAGTCTGTCTCTGTGTCCTGCTGGGTCCGGGTGGCGAACGGACCATTTATTTAGCGCCTGGCCCTCCGCTTCCAACAGGTGATGTCTGGAGACCCCCCCCCAAACCTGTGTGGTCTGGTGGTCTCGCAGAACCCAGAGAGAGAGAGAGAGAGACCACACCACCCTGTCACTCAACTCCTACCTCCCACCCTACCCCTAGACTCTTTAAAACACAGACAACACACACACACACACACACGTACCTACACACACATACACAAACATCCACCGACACACACACACACACACGTACCTACACACACATACACAAACATCCACCGACACACACACAGGGCCTGTCTCAGATACAGTAAGCACTCTGTGTTTGAGACACATGGTTACATTGAGGGGGAATATAGTTTATCTTTAATATGCCTCCTGTGGTGCACTGCAGCAGAATATGTATACATGAGGTATTAAATATAGGATTAAAGTTGTACAGTAAATCAGTTGATGATGGCTCATGGAGGGCCAGTCTCCTAGAGGATTATGGGTAATGTGTGCTGGATGCTGGATGGATGGTCGTAGCCGGACACACACACACACACACACACGATGAGTTTAAGAATCTAAAACGCACCCTAGGCAGCTTCTTCTTCTTCTTATCCTCGTGTCCTTCCCACCCTGACCCCCTGCTGCCACTCCCACCCCCCCTCCCCTCCCCCCCTCCACCAACACCCTTCTTCTACAGCATTTGTCGACTCTCGTTCCAGACATGTGCGCGGCGTGGGTTTGTGTTTTCGCTCCACTCTCTTTCTCAGGGTATTGTTGAGATACACAGCTTCCATCTGTTCCCCGCCAAGATCTGCTGGACACTTTCCCAGTTTGTTGGTCAATAGCAAAACACACCGTCATCGAGCCATGAAGAGTAGGCCAGTACGTGCACGAAGAGAGGAAGGGAGGAGAGGGGAAGGGAGGAGAGGAGGAGAGGGGAAGGGAGGAGAGGGGAAGGGAGGAAAGGAGGAAAGGGGAAGGGAGGAAAGGAGGAAAGGAGGAGAGGGGAAGGGAGGAGAGGAGAGGGGAAGGGAGGAGAGGGGAAGGGAGGAAAGGAGGAGAGGGGAAGGGAGGAGAGGAGGAGGCAGTAAAACAACAGAACTCATCTGGAGTTTTCAACCCAAAAGGTAGGCTGAGGTATGGTGTTGTGTGTTGTGGATTTAGGTCAACACACAGACCCTGGGAGAACATTCTCTCCTCACCCTCCTCTCTCTCTCTCTCTCTCTCTCTCACACACACTCTCACACTGCTGGCTGGTGTGAACTCCCACACGCTGCCACATCTAATATCTGTTGTTGTTGTTGTTTTCTTTTCATTGAGGGGAAAAGTAGTTCACTTCCAGGAAAACTTGAATGTGACAACTGTGATAATAGATCGATAGAACTTTCAGAATCACACACATGCACGTGTGAGCGCACACTCATAAGCACCCACACACACACTCTCTCACACACGCACGGGGGCGCGTGCACGCACACACACAAACTCTCTCACACACGCACGGGGCGCGCGCACGCACACACACACACAAACAAACACAAACACTCTCTCTCTCTCTCACGCACGGGGGGCGCGCACGCACGCACACACACACACACACACACACTCTCTCTCTCTCATACGCACGGGGGGGCGCGCGCACACACACAGTGCACGTATACATCAACCCCCCCAAAAAAAGTGCACTTTGCGCCACTGTGTGACGCGCAGCCCACCAGCGAGGCTGTTGTGTTAAAGTCAAGTAACACCGCGGGTCTGTTACCTGTGGGTTTGGTGGCCTCGGTGGCGTTGGGCGCCGTCATGGCGATGCACACGTCACCTGCGGGGAACCTATCACAGGTGAGCATGTCGGGCCACGGGAAGCCGAACGACTCCATGATGGGCGTGCAGCCGTCGCGCACCGCCTCGCACAGCCAGCGGCACGGGTACACGGGCCGGTCCATGCACACGGGCGCGAACAGCGAGCACAGGAACACCTGCGTGCCCGGGTGGCAATTCTTGTAGACCAGCGGCACCCAGCTGCCCGCCTGCTGCTTCACCTCGGCGAGGGTCTCGTGGTCCAGCAGGTTGGGCAGCAGCATCTGGGTGTAGCCCACGTTGTAGCAGAGCCGCAGGTCGTCCGGGATGTCCACGCACTGCGGGGCCTTGCCGTAGCTGCGGCCGCCGTTGTAACCGTCCGGCTTCCAGCCCAGGTACTCGTACTCGGACCCGCGGCACGCCGACAGGAGGACCACGGCGAGAGCCGCGGGCAGCAGGCTCCCCAGAGGAGAGGAGCGAACCATGGCTTCGGGGGGGAGAAATACGCACAAGTAAAAAAAATAAAGTGAATAAAAACACTTCGGTGAGGAGAGAGGAGCCCTAATGTAACCCACTGGCCTTCATCGAGAAAGAGAAACTAACACAAAAAAAGAAGATTAAAGTCCTAAGTTAAAGTTAACGTGTGTGGAGTAGAGGGGCTCTTGGTAGAGTCCAGGGCGGCAGCTGCTCTCCTCTGTCGGGCGGCCGGCTCACATCTGTGCTCTGGGAGGTGAGCTGCGAGGCAGCAGCGGAGGAGAGGAGAGCTCGTAAAGCGCGCGTCAGCCAATGGGAGAGCGAGGGAGCCTTTTGGCACGACGCTGTCAATCACAGTTACGCTCCGTTTTAAACCCCACGCCCCCCCCCCAGCCCCACTCGTTACCCCAACCCATTACCACCCCCACCCCCTCCTCTCCTTCATTACCCCTCCACCCCCTCCTTCATTACCCCCCACCCCCTCCTTCATTACCCCCACCCCCTCTCCTTCATTACCCCCACCCCTCCTTCATTACCCCCACCCCCTCCTTCATTACCCCACCCCCTCCTTCATTACTCCCCACCCCCTCCTTCATTTACCCCGCCACCCCTCCTTCATTACCCCCCACCCCCTCTCCTTCATTACCCACCCCCTCCTTCAATTACCCCCACCCCCTCTCTTCCATTTCCCCCCACCCCCCTCCTTCATTATCCCCCAACCCCCTCCTTCATTACCCCCCACCCCCTCCTTCATTACCCCCCCCCTCCTCCTTCTTTACCCCACCGCCTCCTTCATTACGCCCCCACCCCCCTCCTTCATTACCCCCACCCCTCCTTCATTACCTCCCCCACCCGCCTCCTTCATTACCCCTCCACCCTCCTTCATTACCCCACCCCCTCCTTCATTTCCCCTCCACCCTCCTTCATGTACCCCCCCACCCCCTCCTCATTACCCCTCCACCCCTCCTTCATTTACCCCCCACCACCTCCTCATTACCCCCCACCCCTCCTCATTACCCCCCTCATTACCCCCCACCCCCGCTCCTTCATTAACCCCCACCCCTCCTTATTACCCCCCCACCCCCCCTTCATTACCCCCCACCCGCTCCTTCATTACCCCCCCACCCCTCCTTCATTACCCCCCACCCCTCCTTCATTACCCCCCACCCCCTCCTTCATTACCCCCCCCCCTCCTTCATTACCCCCCCCCTCCTTCATTACCCCCCACCCCTCCTTCATTACCCCTCCACCCTCCTTCATTTCCCCCCCCACCCCCTCCTTCATTACCCCTCCACCCCTCCTTCATTACCCCCCACCACCTCCTTCATTACCCCCCCCCCCTCCTTCATTACCCCCTCCTTCATTACCCCCCCACCCCCTCCTTCATTACCACTTTGACTCCTTTGTCAAAACAAACTCTCCATCCAAATGTTGAATGACAACTTGGCGGCCAGCAATAATATTTGAAGGAAACCTTTCGAGCGTTGGTCAGATTAAAGTGAAGATAGTATAATATATATAGTGGTAGTATAATACTACCACTCATAATAATAATAATAATAATAATAATAGGCCTCAAAGTAGAGAATAGAAAATAGAAAGAAAATAGGAACCTACGGTTAAAAAAAAGTATGCGGTAAGGAAATAAACATAGGTTTAATTTTTTAATATAGTGCCTAAAAATGCACATCAAAAATATATACACATACATTATAATATATCCTTTATTATTCAGACTGGTTGATCTCTAGATAGCTTAACTTTTTCTTCAAGCTGTAGAGAATAAATGTCGGCCTACTGATGATAGGCCTATTATTGGTCATTAAAGGGGGTTTTCGTCTGCACTGATCTTAATTTAACTAATTAATTTGCCGATATTTGCTCAAGCAAAACGTCTATCTCCTTCCACGTTACTCTAGATAATCCCAAAGGTGCTAATCCGTTCTATTTAAATGGTCATTAATTTGCATCCCATTGTTTTGGTAATGGAAAGCAATAAAGACTAAAATGCTTAATTCAATTTTGTTTTAAGAAGCCTTATACAAATAGCCCACTTTTTAACACCTTTCCCAATGGGCCTAATTTATTGATCAAACCGATGCATTCAGAGCTCAAAACGTTTGTAAAGTCCACTTCACTGGCCAACGATGTTTATTAGAGGCATGTATGTTTTTTTCTCTCACACCTCCCTGAAAGACCGTTGCTTTTAATGAAAAGACAAACACATACTTTGACACCTGTTTTAAAAACATTTAATCTGCATAATAAAATCACTTTTGGATAAACATCTACTTTACAGCTTCTATCTACTTTACAGTCACTTTATTTAGTGTGCAGGCCTATATCTGAAGTCATTTAGATTATTTTAGTTTGTGTATTTAAAAAATTGCACAAAACAAGACCTTTACACAGCAGTGCGCCAAAGCAGTCTTGTACACTCATAACTGCTTTACTTTTCGTCACCACATTTAAAATAAATATTGGCGATTTCTTCAGGGGTGCTGGGGGGTGGAGGAGTGTGTGTGTGTGTGTGTGTGTGTGGGGGGGGGGGGGGGTTGGGTGTAAGCTCCTTCTTATCCATGGTAAACTACAGTGTATTACCATTACTTAAGCAAACAAACCGTTTCCTTCCTTCCTATCTCCCCTCAGACCCACAGACCTGAATCCCCTGC
This sequence comes from Coryphaenoides rupestris, assembly GCA_002895965.2. Taxonomy (NCBI): domain Eukaryota; kingdom Metazoa; phylum Chordata; class Actinopteri; order Gadiformes; family Macrouridae; genus Coryphaenoides; species Coryphaenoides rupestris. The sequence goes on along the minus strand of PIJE02000547.1, from coordinate 193,147 downwards.
CATGGATTCTCTCCTCCCACAGACGCCAGACCCTCTTGAGACCCCAGAAGAAAAGTAAGACACATGTTATACCGTCTGACTGTACTGTCGAGCACCTTGGCAAGACTCCTCCGGATAGTTAGCTTGGTTTATATGGATTCCACTTAGCCACTATCCTGCCTGATAGTGTCTCCCTGACCGTCCTGCTTTTATCACGACACATGTTAAACAATAGCAAGACTAAATATTTGGACTTTCAGAACCTCAGTGGAAAGCAGAGTTTTCCACCCTAAAGGCTAGAGTTCTATCTATTTTTGACCGTGTTTGGATCCATAATCTCCTTGGCGTGTGGATGCGTTGCCCATGAAAGGGCATTCTGCCACACAGTCACGCTAACATGCATGTCATTAGACATCCATCAACGTCCGCCGTTGCTTAAACACAGCCGTGGCAAAAACGCAGCTTTGCTCAGTCCTGTACTCTTGACAAGACGCATGTACAGTGGCCAGAAGTGGAGCCGTCCACTCCAACGCAGGCCTACCTGTCCTGCGGGACCACAGGAATAACAAGTGCGGCTGCTTTCTGTCAGTTCACACTTGACACACTTATGGGTGGAGACACACATAAACTCTGCTCTCTCTAACTCAGAGCCTAGCTGGCTTCTCCGAGGGGGTCGGGCCCTGGTTTCCATGCTCTGGTCCAGGACTTTGTGGCCGTCGTGTCAGAGACTGGCTGCAGGGCAGGGAGGCTATACACACACACACACGCACACACACACACACACACACAAATACACACACACACTGAACTGTTTTCATGTTTCTGGTAGCAGAAAAAAGCATTCTGTCGTGGAATGTAAACTGAGGGCCTATGCGAGTATGTGATATTTGTAACAAAGTAAATGGAGATGGAAAAAATGCTAATTTTTGCTGTAGAGTCTGATTGTTGAGTTGTTGTTATCATTGAGTCTGAGAGATTTTGTTTAGATAGATGGTGGCGTGGTTTTATTACGGAGAAAAGTGTGTGACCGTGAGTAAGTGGTTAAGAACGTGCGCTTGTGTGTGTGTGTCTGTGTGTGCGTGAATGTGTGTCATCCTTGTGGGTCGCGTGAGTGTCAAGTCCAGGTTTGGACTTGTGTTGGGTATTCCGTTATGGGTACACTCCACTTTATTATCAGTGACAATACATGAGTATTGAATGAATACATATCTGGTTGGACACACATGTACCTGTATGTGCTTGTATATACCTTTATGTACATGTATGTACCTGTATCTATTTACCTGTATATACACTCTGTAGCGTACATCGGCTATTCATTTAACATTGATTGTTTGTCGAATAAAGGGGATTATAATTAGTGCGCCGAGATTACATGTTTTATACAATATATAGTATAATAATACAAAGCCTTTGAGAAGTATATATACACATTTCCATCCATTTTATTTTTGGTGGGCTGAATCACTTCAACTAGTCTGATTTCACCAGCTGGCTGTAATTTGAGGCGAGCGTAGGCAATGCTCTACCGTGAAAAATAACAGATTGTGTGCTAAATTGTAAGGAACGAACCACGACGGGCTGTCCTGTTATCGGAAATTAATGTACGACGGTGGCGGTGATGCGGCTGCGGCGCATCTTTTATTTATTCCGCTTATCCCACAGTTTACAACTGCGGTTTTGTTTCCGATGCTTTGAGCGTGTTGTTTTGTGTTGTCAAGGGAACATCTGGCCGATGTTTCTATTTGACCGATTCGTATCGCGTCGATTTAGAACTGTTTAAAAGCCAGAGGTGTCCCGTAAAATAGTGCACGCCCTTCAACTTTATTGTATAATCAGGATCCAGCATTCAGCAACGGTGTTAAAATCCATCAGGAAGCCACACAACACAACTTTTACACAACTTTTGGCGAGGACGGCGGTGATCTCTGTTGGTGGCTGACGGTCTCCTGAAGCAGACATGTCCTGTCGAGGCAGACATGATTCTTTGGTGACATTATTCATCACACTGCTGTCCCATCTACTGTCACCCGATCACCGGTCATAACACCATTCTACTGTAATACCACCAATCTACTGTTATATATCTCAAACTACCTTTATATCGTTTGTATATCCTGTTATTTCTTGACACTACCGTCATATTGTGGCTACCAACCATGTCAAGACCATGTAATAATGTGGCTACGTCATATCAAGACTGTATCTTATCAATTAACAATTAAACTTCTTGAATCTTGAATATCGTAGCTACCAACATATCATGGCTACCGCCATTTCATGGCTTCCCCAATATATCAAGACTACGTCATATCATGTCTACTGTCATATCACAACTATATCATATCATGACTACTGTCATATCACAACTATATCATATCATGACTACCGTCATATCACAACTATATCATATCATGACTACTGTCATATCCAACTAAACTGACTACTGTCATATCACAACTATATCATATCATGACTACTGTCATATCACAACTATATCATATCATGACTACTGTCATATCACAACTATATCATATCATGACTACTGTCATATCACAACTATATCATATCATGACTACTGTCATATCACAACTATATCATATCATGCTACTGTCATATTCACAACTATCTATATCATGACTATGTCATATCACAACTATATCATATCATGACTACTGTCATATCACAACTATATCATATCATGACTACTGTCATATCACAACTATATCATATCATGACTACTGTCATATCACAACTATATCATATCATGTCTACTGTCATATCACAACTATATCATATCATGACTACTGTCATATCACAACTATATCATATCATGACTACTGTCATATCACAACTATATCATATCATGACTACTGTCATATCACAACTATATCATATCATGACTACTGTCATATCACAACTATATCATATCATGACTACTGTCATATCACAACTATATCATATCATGACTACTGTCATATCACAACTATATCATATCATGACTACTGTCATATCACAACTATATCATATCATGACTACTGTCATATCACAACTATATCATATCATGACTACTGTCATATCACAACTATATCATATCATGACTACTGTCATATCACAACTATATCATATCATGACTACTGTCATATCACAACTATATCATATCATGACTACTGTCATATCACAACTATATCATATCATGACTACTGTCATATCACAACTATATCATATCATGACTACTGTCATATCACAACTATATCATATCATGACTACTGTCATATCACAACTATATCATATCATGTCTACTGTCATATCACAACTATATCATATCATGACTACTGTCATATCACAACTATATCATATCATGACTACTGTCATATCACAACTATATCATATCATGACTACTGTCATATCACAACTATATCATATCATGACTACTGTCATATCACAACTATATCATATCATGACTACTGTCATATCACAACTATATCATATCATGACTACTGTCATATCACAACTATATCATATCATGTCTACTGTCATATCACAACTATATCATATCATGTCTACTGTCATATCACAACTATATCATATCATGACTACTGTCATATCACAACTATATCATATCATGTCTACTGTCATATCACAACTATATCATATCATGACTACTGTCATATCACAACTATATCATATCATGACTACCGTCATATCACAACTATATCATATCATGTCTACCGTCATATCACAACTATATCATATCATGACTACTGTCATATCACAACTATATCATATCATGACTACTGTCATATCACAACTATATCATATCATGACTACCGTCATATCACAACTATATCATATCATGACTACTGTCATATCACAACTATATCATATCATGACTACCGTCATATCACAACTATATCATATCATGACTACTGTCATATCACAACTATATCATATCATGACTACTGTCATATCACAACTATATCATATCATGACTACTGTCATATCACAACTATATCATATCATGACTACTGTCATATCACAACTATATCATATCATGACTACCGTCATATCACAACTATATCATATCATGACTACTGTCATATCACAACTATATCATATCATGACTACCGTCATATCACAACTATATCATATCATGACTACCGTCATATCACAACTATATCATATCATGACTACTGTCATATCACAACTATATCATATCATGACTACTGTCATATCACAACTATATCATATCATGACTACTGTCATATCACAACTATATCATATCATGACTACTGTCATATCACAACTATATCATATCATGACTACTGTCATATCACAACTATATCATATCATGTCTACTGTCATATCACAACTATATCATATCATGACTACTGTCATATCACAACTATATCATATCATGACTACCATCATATCGTGGTTGTTGCCATATCATGACCAATGTAGCTTCTTCTATGAGATGAGGATGTCATAATACAAATCCAAAACAATGTGGGGCAGATGAGATGTGGTGCAGTCTGTTAATGATGTTTCTGTACGGCGAACGTCTCCGTTTGCATAATTCAGACCCTGTGCTAAGGCTGCAGGATTACTGCACAGCGGGGAGGCTGGGTTGGTGGGTGGAGGCTGGGTTGTTGGGTGGGTGGTGGGTGGAGGCTGGGTTGGTGGGTGGAGGCTGGTGCGTGGAGGCTGGTAGGTGGGGGGTGTTATCTGGCCAACATTGTGGCCCTGAGATCCAGATATGTTCTTTAAGAAGCCCGACGGTAATCTGCACGGATACACAGCTTCCTCCTCCTTTTGGGTCCTGCTGGGGGACGGCTGCTGGGATGCTATGCGTGGTTTCATTCAAAAACGTTGAGAGAGGGAGAGAGAGAGAGAGAGAGAGAGAGAGAGAGAGAGAGAGAGAGAAGAGAGACAGAGCGAGAGATAGTGAAACAGAGCAAGAGAGAGAGAGAGAGACAGAGACAGAGGGAGCGATGGAAAGAGAGAGAGAGAGAGAGCAAGAGAGACAGAGCGAGAGATAGTGAGACAGAGAAAGAGAGAGAGAGAGAGCAAGAGATTGAGGGACACAGAGGGAGAGAGAGAACAAGAGAGAAAGAGACAGAGGCAAAGAGAGAGAGCAAGAGAGAGTGAGAAACAGCAAGAGAGAGAAAGAGAGAGCGAGAGACAGAGAGAGGGGGGGAGAGAGAGAGATAGAGAGAGAGAGAGAGCGAGAGACAGAGAGAGGGGGGGAGAGAGAGAGAGAGGATAAAGAGAGAGAGAGAGAGAGAGAGCGTCTAGTAATTGACCCTCTTGTTTTCTCTCTCTCAAACAACTTTGCAAGCGGACATGTCTGTAAAAAAACAACCCGAGAGGAATGTTGCAGCTTTGTGTGGCAACACCCAGATTCACGAGAGATGAGTGTGACCGTGCGGAGCTGCTTTCTAAACACAGGAGGGCAGTTGAAGCCGGCCTCACGCAGCGCCGCTCGGCTGCAGTACGCCCTGACGGTTAAAGCGGAGATGACGGAGTTCTCCAGACATCCGCACCTCGGCACCGCGGTCCCACCCCCCGGCCGAGCGGCCGTGGATCCCCCCCGGTCCCGGCACCCGAGGACGGGCAGCCCAAAGATTGATTGATTTGCATCGAGAAGAATTTCAACAACAACACAACACAGTAAAAGAGTAAAATAAACTCTGGTCCTCCCCTCTCTCTGGTGCTCAGAGGCCAAAGCAAGCACACACAGAGAGGGGGGGGACCTGCTGTTGCACATGTGTCCCGCATTACGTATCTGTGAACATCGCTGCTCCAGCAAGACCACACGGCTCCCAACGCAAAACAAACCACTTCCAGTTGGCCTTTATCATCAAGTGGCGTTGTCCACACTTTGTGGTCAGCTCTGTCTCGTGGAGGACCCTGCTGCTCCATCGCCACCCTGAGTTTTGCTCTTAATCCTGCAGCGGTAAGAACGCGCCGATGAGTGATAGAGCTCATTAAAGAAGGGGAGTTTATTTATTGTATTGCTGAATTTTGTTATGATTACCAGTTGCTTGTGAACAACAAAAGAAAATGTCACGGTAAAAAAATCATGCTTTCCCTGCAGTCTCTTTCTTCTCCACCTCAAATCAAAAAGGCCATTTGGCGACATTTCAAAATTAGATTTGATCTGTTTCTATTTATTTATTTGCTCATAAGCCCTACTGGCTGTTGATTGGCTGGTTTGGTACTTCGGTTGAAGATGATTGGTTCCATCTGAAGTGCCAGTTGTGACATCATAAGCCCTGTGTGAGGCTCATTTATTACTGTTGGCAGTAATGTAACCGCGACGACTGATTTTCCCCATCTGAATTGATTGTGAAAGTGAAGGTGTTGAAGGGAATATGGTGTCTAACACACAGACTGATGAACAAGAAAAACTCCATGAATAAACCTCCGTTAACGCTCCAGCAGAGACTGAGACAGAGGATTATATTATAATGTGTGTGTGTGTGTGTGTGGGCATGTGTAGAGACATCACACAGTTGTAGACCAACACACGACCACCCCCCCCCCCCCCCCCCCCCCCCCCCCCCACGGACCGCAGAGTCTTGGCACACACACACGAGTCTTCTTCTTCTTGTCGTGACCGAGCGACTTGTGGACGAGGGGTGACAAAGCCGCACGTCTGGAAATCATCGCGTCCCCATCTGGTTACACACACAATTACACACGCCGACTACTTATTATACACTCCATAACACAATCCCCCCCCCGCCCCCCGATCAAACGGCGGGGATGTTTTTGCCTTTGAGGAGCTGACGTGGACGGCTGTGGGTTCATTTGCAGTGCTCCTCGCCGCTCCGGTTGTTGCCTTCTGTCGTGATGAAACGCTTCCATCTGTGTGACTCGTGGCCCGACCGATACCGTGATAGAGGAGACCGTCACATGGTCGAGCAAATAACAAGAAATGAACTTGAGCAAGCAGGTTTCTTGAAGAAGAAACATCTGGACAGAGTTCAGCGTCGCTCCAGGATTCAGAAAAGATGAGGGTTAGTAGAATAGATCAGACACTCGAGATCTAGATGAGCTGTAACGCTCTTTCGATCACATTTTGGAAATGTGCCCGACTGCCACAGATTGCACCCTGTGGTGGCTTGTGGGTGATAAAACCTCTGGAACCCACCAGAGCTCCAGTTACCTACCGTCTGCCCTCGTGACACCGTCCAGATATTCAAGATTGAGTTTTTCAGTAAATATCAGTCTGGCCTTCATTTCCAAATATGGGCGCGGCCATACCACCATTATCTTTTTAATTCGGCCTCGAAACTCCCTCCCCTGAGCGTCAAATTTTTTTTATTTTGGAAAAAAGGCTTTCAACAAGATCTCTCTCCCTGCATGCCCACATACACACACACACACACACACACACACACACACACACACACACACACACACACACACACACACACACACAGACTTGCATTTACTTACTCTCTCTCTCTCTCTCTCACACACACACACACACACACGCCACTCACCCAGGCCCCCGGGCGGTCCTTTTTGCTTGTGTGACACAAAGCAGGGCTCACACCATGCGCCGGCTGACATTAGCATGCATAAACATCACAATTAATGGAGGCTCGTCCCCGAAGTCAGCCTTAAACGCCAGCAGCAGCAGCAGCAGCAGCAGCAGCAGCAGCACCGCTCCAGCCAGACCCCTCCTCCACCTCCCCCCCACCTTCTCCCCCCCTCCCCCCCTCCACCCTCCCACTGTGTCCAGAGTACCCACTGGCGTAGCTAAAACTGCTTTACCGTCCTGACACTGGTATACAAACCCAGCTGCACACACTCTCTCTCCCTCTCTCTCTCTCTCTCTCTCTCTCTCTCTTGCTGTCTGTCTCTCACCCCTTTCTCTGTTTCCCTCTCTCTCTCCCTGTCTACTGTCTCTCTGACTTTCTCTCTCTTTTTATAACCCCCCCCCCCCCGCCCCACTCTCTCAGAGAGTTTGTGTGGGCTCCACTCTGACTCTCATGCTGTGGTCAATAGTCAGTGTGAATGGCCGACGGCTCTTTCAAATGCAAACCCCCCACCCTCCCCCCATCCTCCCCCACCCCCACCCAAACCCCCACCCTACCCCCATCCTCCCCCCACCCCCAAACAAAACTTTATAAAAACCCCTCTGTTACTCCTCTGTTACTCCTCCTGATCCTCCAATGTAACCCCCCAGCCCCCCCCCCCAGCCTCTTTCTCGTGCTCCTCCTGCTCCTCTTGCCTCTTTGCCGCTCCAACATGTTCCTCCTGCTCCTTCTCCTCCTGCTCCTTCTCCTCCTCCTCCTCCTCCTCCTCCTCCTCCTCCTTCCTGGAACATGCCGGTAGTGAGGAGGTCATTTGTCAGAGAGAAAGATATCTCAGTGAAGCGGGGGAACGGATATTAAATAGCGTCACCATCACGGCTGCTCTGGCCAGGGAACTCGGTGAGCCAGTGAGTTAAACTAGGCTTGTCTCGGGGCCCAAACACACAGGAAACCGTCCAACTTCTGCTTTTCCCTGTTGTTTCCCACCGTGGCTTCAATCCTCAACAGGAAGAACCGGGCTGTGCAGTCAAGGCCCCGAGATACAGACACAGACAAAATGGCCGCTTTGCGAACGGACTTCTGACCAAATTTTTCCTAGATTCAAATGATTTCAGATGTGGTGCAATCAGGAGGTGCACTCGGGAGGAAGCTCATTGAAATATGGTCAGACGACTATATAAAGTAATTGCCAGTGATCCCTCCCAAAAACATTGATGTTTTTTATTTGTTCAGTGGCTGAATGCCGGATGGTGGACCGAACTTTGCGTTCCGAAATTTGTTGGAACACCAAAGTAAATTGAGAAAACCCAAAGCCACACAAAGTTGTTGTTGCTGCATTACTACTGTCCGCAACAAGGAAGTGTTGAATTTTCCGCCAACATTCTGTCCAAGGGACGAACCACCCGCTCACAGTGTGACATGTGTTTACATTGTTTGGTTTCGCTGGACAAAGTCCAGTGTGAACTCGAACCGAACCAAATGAAAATGCTATTAAGTTTCAACCCTGAATCAGACACTGAACTATGGGTATGAAATCTAAAATGAAGGAAATGAAAGCTTGGTGATGGAGAGCACACTGGACAATGGAAATTGAGTTTTGAACAACTAATATTACAGCTATGTGCTCTTGAGTTCTGGCAACATCTCTGTGTGCTAGCGGGAGCTTGAGATTGACATTTAAGTTCCATGATTTCTGTCCTCTGTCCCATTTTTTGCTTTGCAGAATCAGTTTCTATTGCACTTAGTCGTATTAACCTTTTGACAATAGAACTTTTCATGATGTACATGTCAAGATTTTTCAGAATTTTGCAGTTCCCACTTATTTTATGCGCACATTGAAATTGCAAATAAAAACAGGTGGATGAAAATGCACGGAGTGTACCCAGTTGAAAACCCTGTGTTCCACAGCAGTCAGACAGCCGATGCAATTTTTATTTAGTTTGGAGTACAGCGGGGCCTTTCGGCAGTGTGGCCCCGAGTTTAACCATCAGGGAGATTAGCAATGCTGCACCATTCTGCTGCGTGAAGCATTGACAGAGCTACCTTGTTGGAGATAAATCGTAAGACATCCACACACACACACACACACACACACACACACACACACACATGCAGAGGCAGTAAATTATCTTCCTAGTCATTGATATGTTTAACAAAAACCATTGCTTTGCTTCCACAGTAGACCCTTCTCTATGCTAACAGGGCTCATTAGGGGTCATCGCTAGCGATCGCCGAGCTAGCTGCATTAGCATTTGTTTGTATTTCTTAAGCATGTCAATTAGGGAAATCCACCGCTTGCATTGGCTCGACCGGGAGTGACAAAACCATCTTTACCATCGACTGTTATGCGATGTTAAGGAAGGCCTCCTCTGAGACGCTTCCCATGCACTTCTAAACACCGCTTTACTCACATTGCTAATGATAGCCCGGGGGGAACGAAAAGCCTTGCTAGCCCACCCTGTAGCTTCCCGCGGCTCACACCACCGAAAACCCCGGCCCACCCCCAGCACCTCCTCGTTCTCCCGACGAGGAACAAGGAAAGAAATAAAGAAAGAGAAACCCGAGCAAACAAGAGGGCGACACGGAGAGAGAGAGGGTCTTCCCAAACGGCGTCCGGTTCCCAGCCGTCCTCCCAGCGCCATGGGAAAGGCCTGTCGTCGCGGCGGTGGGTCGGTCAGGTCAGCGCTGTCTCCTTGGCTGACTGTCAAAATACGAGCGCCTTCCCCTCGGCCCTGCAGAGCTGTCCGTCAGAACCGACGGCCCCGGGAGCCGCGGCGGCGCAGAGGAGTGGAAAAGCAATTAAATAAAACATGGTTGAGTAGACAAGGAGGGGGGGAGGTAGTTTAGTTTAGTTTTTTTTTCCAAGGAAGGGTATTCAACAACAACAACGACGGCGACGGCGAGAGACAGAGGGACATTGTCATGGGAGAGTGAGCGAGAGAGAGAGAGAGGGAGAATCAGAATAAGAGAATCAGAATGAAAAAAGAAAGTGAGAGAGAAAGAGATTGAGGACGTTCGGACGCCCGATTCAGAATTTCTTTCTCCCCCCCCCCACTCCCCTCCCATCCTCTCCCATAAAAAATAAAAACCCCAAACCTGGGGGTCAGGGACATCACGTGACCTTTGACCCCGCTGTTCACGTCTCCTGGTAATTACCTTGTGTGTCCACCCCGCGGCCGCCTTCACCCAAAGACAATGTAACAATTTGTCTTTTCAATTGTCTGTCACTCACACTCTCCCAGCTCCTTTCAGTGGGCGGGGCCAGGACTCTCTGGCCCATTTGTATTTATTTATTTATCTTTCCTGGAGTGGTGGGGGGTTGTCTAGCCCTACGAACAGGGAGTCTTTGTTTGGCCTGGTTCACATGGACACAGCCCTCCTCCTCCTCCTCCTCCTTCTCCTCCTCCTACTAGCCCCATCCTCCTCCTCCTCCTCTCTACCCCACCTCCTCACTCCTCCCCATCTCTCCTCCTCCACCTCCATCTTCTCCGTACTTCTCCTCCACCTCTCTCCGCCTCATCTCTCCTCTCTACCCCTCCTCCTCCTCCTCTTCCTCCCCCTCCTCATCTCTCCTACTCCCCCTCCTCCTCTTCCCCCTCCTCCATCCTCAACCTCCACCTCCTCCTCCATACCCCTTGCCTGCCCTTCCCCTCTCTCTCTCTCTCTCTCTCTCTCTATATTGAGACTATTGTGGATTTATTGTGGAGCGTATCACCGCCATTATGGGTTGTGTACATGAGAAGCCATGTTTGTCGGGGTGTTTTTTGCACGGCGTCTTGACACCATATAATGTTTCATGTTTGTCTCCCTCTTGGTTTCCATGTCAACAGTGAGACAACGTGTCTAAGCACAGCCTGTATGAACTATTGGGCAAGACGGCTGGATCGGTTTTGTTCCTCAATGAGAGAACATGTGAGAAATTAAGGTCTTATTTCACGATACTGCACTCCGGAGTATACTGTGGAACTAGAACTTTGAGTATGATGTCATAAATAAAGTTGAATACCCTGAACTGAATTGGCTGATAAGTGGACCTTCACTACTTGGTGCAATATTCAGCTGATGTTGGCCATGAATTCATTGGTAATGTTTTTTGGATGAACATATTTTATTGGGGTTGTGGTTGGTTCATTTTGTTTTGTATTTGACTTTGACTTGGTTTGTCTTGCTATGGGTTGGTTAAAGTAGGCTTTTTCTGTGTGTGGTTAATGTTGGTTTGGTTTGCTTAGCTTTGTTTTAGATTGTCTCAGTTTGGTTTGAATTGGTCTGGTTTAGATTAATCATCTGAAGTCTGATAGGAGACAAGCGCAAATCTGGATGGACTGGGCATTTAACTTCCTTTCGCTTTATATCTGTTTCGACCAATCACGTTGCTAGAGTTGGGGATTTGTAAGTGCTGTAAGTAATTGGCTACTACTAGCAAACACAAACTCGGCCAGCGCTGATAAACTGCAAAAATGTGTCTTCAAGGTTTCAAATCAACACATTGTAGACTGGCCACTGTAGTAATAACATAATTCTGAAAGATAAATCCGCTTCTGAAAGATTCCTCCTCTTGCGTAGATGAGCTTTTCTCTGGTATGTCTTCGATAACAAACCCAGACAAACAAAACAGGTAACCCCGCCCCTTTCTGTTTGCGGAGCGTGTGTGGTTGGCTGGTTTCAGCAGCCTCACCTGGCCAGAGTAGGTTGATTAGTTTGGAGCTGGGTGAGGCTGCACGCCTGAGGTGCATTGGATAATCATTGTACACAAGATAACCCAGACGTCACCACAGACACACACACACACACACACACACATGCTCAAGGAGCGTGCTAACATGGCATTGCACCACCTGCTCTCCTTATCATACCAATCCTTATTCTACAATAAACCGGTTTATTCAACAAGTGCTGTTTGTCGGAGGAGCCCCAGAAACAGGAGCTATTGCCACAGTTACATAGCAGGACTGCTGGATTCGAGAATAGGTTTGAGTGGGTCTGGTTTGTTTGAGTTTGACTTGGTCTAACATGGCTTGGCTCGGTGCACTGTGTGGCTCTGTGTTTGGACCATTCAGTGGAACAGAGCCACACTGAGCAGGTCTGGACAGGGAATTGCAGCCCAGCGCCCTGTGCTGAACATAAATACTGTTCTGCTAATTACTTCATTAAACCTGCACTCGATTACGTTCTCACCGCACCCATCACTTCTGCTCCAAATCAGCCCTGGCGGTTTCTTTTGTCTCTAAATCCACTTGGGCCTCGGAGAAAAGGTGAGGCCCGTCACATTCAAACTAAATTGTTGGCCGTTGTGAAAAAGCAGAATTGGGGCCGATTTTATAATGTCGTTACTGACTGGAATACAGTTTGTGTTCATGTTACCATTGTTTAGTCTGAGGCTTTATTTCAAAGGCCGACTGTATATGACAGCCAAAGCTACGGTCAAACAGTTGCAGAAGACACATAAATACACAAGCAAAAAACTAACAGATTGATCCGTATTTCTGCTAAATATTTACACTGGGAGTAATCACAAATAGAAGACCCCTCGCAATAAAATAGCTGCTCGGCTTAATTTGAAGCTGAATTGGAATTTAAAGGCAACATTCTCTGAATTATAATATAACAAGTCCCAGGACTCACTCTCAGCCTAATATTTATTCAGAAAACATTTTTTAAAACTTCATGAACAACTCCAATCCAGACGATGAACTGATAGTTTGTGTCATCGTAGCGTGCCTCCTATTTTGGTTTCACTCCCTTTATTTCTCTTGGTGAAATGATCGCTTTATTCCTGGTTATCTGAGCTAACAATCAGTGATAACATGGAAACAGTACATGCCGTCTTATTCTCTTTGGTTAATCTTTTACATATTTTCCGTTAAAATCACTTTCATGCACCTTATCATCAAACCTCCCACTCACCATTCCGTATAATTAATACACCATCTGTCCGATCGCCGGTGTTACGGTGGGTGGTCATTGTTCAGCAACAGACCACTCTCTGACCATCGACTGTTCCAGTAGGCCATCTTCTTGTTTGGCAAACACTTGATGAAATTACTCAGAATGTAGTATTCCCCACAGTCTCGGTGTTCCAAGGCCTCGGTTATAATGAAAGCCAGAGTGAAGAGAAGACGCTTCACTCTTGGACCGTCTGATCTGCCGTCGGTTTGGGAGGGATAAACACAATCATTCTTCTCCACAATTTGGTTTGCGCAAGCCATTCATTTTCAACCTTCCATCATGTGTGTTTTTTTATGAACCACAAAATGATGACAGCAAGAGAGAGAGCGAGAGAGAGAGAGAGAGAGAGAGAGAGAGAGAGAGAGAGAGAGAGAGAGAGAGAGAGAGAGGGAGGAGGAGGGAGATTCTTACAAAGACTGCGGTTAGCTTTGATCTCACTAATTTTCTCCTCGGCGACTTGGAACGCATCTCAAGCTTGGGTGGAAGAGCTGTTAGAGATCTTATCGGCATGATGCAGAAATTAAATTCTGGTGGTGTGTCGACGTGTTGGGCAATATGTTCGCTGTCGTGACTTTTTGTTCTCGGTTCGTAGTAAAGCATAAGGGAAGACAGGCAGAAGATATTGTTGTTTGTTCAGTGAACCATGTTGACACACTGTGTATTCACTATTTACTACTACTAGTCACATTTAGCAGATCACCCAAAGCGACATTGTGCGGCTGTGAACAATCGGAGAACACAGGCAATATGTCTGTTCCATGTGGCTTTTAATGGTGTGTATGCTGTCATCATAAATAGGATCGTACCATCAATATGTTCATTTTAGAAGAATAGAAAGTCTGTGAATTCCTTTGTGATAACGAAGACTCCAAATCTTTGCTATTTGCGAGGGATGAATCACACCACAGATATTATTTGATATCATTCATAATTAAAAAAGAAGTGAACACAACTTTGACACAGTTCATGCACAAAATGTGCACAAGATATCCGATGAGATAAGTTGTCTGATGGATTCAGCAAGAGGTCACAGAGGTCGGCTCAAACTTTATTAAAAGAACGCCCTGTCACGCTACGTCTCACTGAGTCTCGATGATGTCATCCCGGGCCAGACCGCACTGATCCTCTGCGATTCCATCCAATCACACGAGAGTCCAACCGTCCCACACCACAGTGATGAATCACAGGTACAACACTTCATGTCTGAAATTAATGTCTGCACTGACAACACGATCAATCCTGTCTCAAAGATCCTCCGTATTCAACTATGAATCATGTGTTCTATTCGGCAGGGACTCAAGGCTACATCTGAGTAATATAAAAAATAAATTATAGGTGGCAAGAGCAATTCCACAGCTTTTGAACCCTGCTAGTGAGAGGGGGACTTTTATTCACTTGGCTTATGACATCAAACCACTTGTGTATTTATTTGTGTATATTTTACAGTCTATGGTATGCCCACAAGTATATTTATTATATTTTTATAATATTATAATATAATATTTATAATTGTATATTTCACCTATATTTGTATTCTACTAGGACTGTACATTTGTAAATCTGTTAGTTTATTTTTATTATTCTGTTTATTTCTCTATTGTTTTACTGTATTGCTATGCAACCTGGCACAAGAATTTCCTTCGGCATTAATAAAGTTCTATCTTATCTTATCTTATGCTTATCTATATATATATAGAGCATTATCACAATTATAATGGAAGGAGTCTCTTTGTAGCAAATGTCTCGCTGCTCTATAGTGTTCTGTGGATGGAGGAGACAAAGATCTGGCACGAAAAGTCTTAGTTTTTCCTTGATCACACAGATCAAAATATCATAAATCAAACATTTAACGGCGGGTGGCGACCAAATAGAAACTAACGCTGAGAGATAAATCGTATCCAATAATACATCCAGGGTGTCTGGCGGGTGGCCTCTCTCTGTGGTGTAGACCGCTCAGTCTCACTGCGGGGGGGAGCAAAACACACGTCAATATAAACAAGTCATTCGTTGTACTCACCACCCACAGCTCCGTCCATCTTGGGACTTGCCCCCCCCCCCCCCCCCCCCCATGGTTCCTCCCCAACACCAAGCCACGCCCCCTTCTCACCACATCTCTGTATGGATGTATTTGTATTGATTTATATTCCATTTTCTCGACAACCGTTCAGCCGATCGACGTCACGCTGCACAAAATTGTTTGGGTGAGTGGTTCTCACAAAAGCCAAAAGCAGCGATGCCGGAGGCCACACAGACGGTCCATTTCAAATGGGCACATTTTGAATGGGCAAATGACTAGTAGGCTATATAACATAATATCTGCTCCTCATAATATATTTTATATATTACAAGAAAGTCTAAATGGTCATGCTCGTCCAAGTAATAATCAGGAGTCCCAAATTTTGTTAAAGTTATCATTGAATTTGCTAGTTACAGCTGGGTCTTTCTTCTATTCCTGTATACAAACCCAGTTTACGCTTTTTTTTTAAGTTTTAACATTTAACACAAAGGTGCTGTAGGTAAGAGCTTGCCTTTTGTTAGAATGGCACAGACACAATTGTAGACCGCTCCGGGCTCATTTCTGACCAATCACGGCATCTCTTCCTTGATTGGTTTGCGGAATCCATCTTACCTGTCAATCACAGGTGCATGAAATGTGACACCACATTGGGAGGGAGGCAGCCAAGAGGGAGGTGACTTTGTTTTATTAGTTTAGTTTCAAATCTTCAATCTTGCTCTCGTCTGCTGTTGTTCTTCACAACTCTCAGAGCTTACCGACAGCACCTTTAAGTCCAAAGTCAAACCTTAATAAATGTCGCTACTAATAAGACCGCTGTACATATTGAAATAATTCAATAGTTTTCCGGACCATTGTTTATTTTTTTGTACCGGTTCTGGGGACAATAGTTTGACTTATTGGCGATGCAAAAAGAAAGTGCCTCGTGCTGGCGACTGCCCTCTGCTAGTTAGGCTAAACATTCAGCCTGTGTGACTGGGTGTTAGAGTTATGTCGCACATAAGCACTCTGACACACGGGACTATAAAGCTGTCCACGTTTAACGGGCTGATTTACGGCCCTCAGACTGCCGCACAGAATATGAGGTAATGCAACACCCGGCTCCCCAGTCAAAACATGCCCACCAGGGGGGCAGCGTTCTGCTGCTCTGTGCTAGCTAGCCCCGTGTAGCTAGCTCGCGTGCTGCCAGCCCTCATCATGTTGTCTGAACGTTTACACACAAAATACGACAGACATTAATATCTGGATTGGGTGGGAGCTGTTATCACCATGCATGTGACATCATAAAGTGTGTGTTTCAAGTTTCAAGTATTTTATTGTCACTTCACAATTTACACGTGAGTATAAGCAGTGAGTGAAAAACTTTTTGTGCAAAACGCCCGACAGCCGACAGTAATTATAAAAGAATACAAAATAGAAATAGAACTACAAAATAGAAATAGAACTGTGCAAAATAGAAATAGAAATAGTGTGTGTGTGTTGTGTGTATATACGAATGTGTGTGTGACTGACTGTGTGTTTGTGTGTGTGTGTCTAAGAATTTGTATGGGGCTGTGTGTGTGTGTGTGTGTGCGTGAGTGTGTGTGTGTGTGTGTGTGTGTGTGCGTGAGTGTACCAAAATGTGTGTATGTGTGTCTGTGTGTTTGTGACTGACTGTGTTTGTGTCGTGTAACTAAATGTGTTTGCGTGTGTGTGTGTGTGTGTGTCTGCGTGTACACACCATTTGTTTGTGTGTGTGTAATTCGAACATGTGTGACTGACTGAGTGTGTGACTAACTGAGTGTGTGTGTGTGTGTGTGTGTGTGCCTACAAATGTGTATGGGGCTGTGTGAGTGTGTGTGTGTGTGTGTGTGTCTGAATACCTACATGTCTTTGCATGTGCACACACATGTACAGCGTGTGTGCATATGTGTGTATGTGTGTGCAAATGTGTGTGTGTGTGTGTGTATGTGTGTGTCTGTTCACCTTTTCCAAATGTTCTTCCTCGGTGTAGGCCTGCGCAACTTACGCAATTTACTGAGCCACGTTGAAAGATGACTTTCTCGTGTGTGTGTGTGTGTGTATGTGTATGTGTATGTGTGTGCGTATTGTGTATTAAATCACAGTGGACACAGCATTGTGTATTGTGGCTGTGGTTGAAGCATCAAGTCATTGTGTCAGGAGACTGGGTTGGAGAGAGTCACAGGAAGTGGTGCCTGAACCGAGGGGACTTTACAGCAGCGATCTGATAAAAGACTCTGCTAAACAGGATATTAAACAGCTAATAAACATTAAGCGGCATGTACTCTGGCTCTTAAAATGCTTACCAGGCAGTTTGAGGTCTGTGGCGATTGTTTGAATTTCCACAGGGTGTCGAATGAACCGACTGCCGACCACATCTGATGCATTCACGCAACCCGAGGTGAGATAATAATTGTTGCGTCATTACGTTGGCAATTTGGTGTTGTGGTGAGACCTGAGTGGCACACACACACACACACACACACACAACGGCCCATGCAGACAGCATGACACCCCACAGCAGTCAACTGGTGGGTTGCAAGGCCATTTTAAGTGGGTCGCAGAGCATATGCTAAACCTTCATTTTTAGAAAGAAGCCCATTCATTTACTGATCGGTTAATTCATGTTTCAATGGCGTACTATTTCATTTTGAGGTTAGCACCAGGTTTCGCAGCTTTGTGTTGGTTCAATGTTTTCAACAGTATACAATGGCATTGTTGACAGTTGTTGTTTAAAATGTTAAAGTTTGGGTTAGGGTTAGGGTTAGGGTTATTTTTGGGTCCTGACATAATGACTACTTAAATATGCTGAGCACATATCATGTATGGACCATATAGGAGCAAGCCCGTTCCTGTAGGAAATGATGATGGTAATATCATGAATGTCAGTGCAACAGCAGATTGCTCTGGGACTGCATGCACAATAGGAGCTCTAATAGCACCCAATATAACAATATGTATTTTGCATTACAGGGGCGGTTGTTTCCAGATGTGGGCTGTTCTGTTCTGTTCTGTTTCTGCAGGGCTTCAAGCAGGGGAGGCCGTCAGGCAATTTTGAGGTTCGGCTCCATACTGTGTACTGCGTAATATGTAACATGTGTTGTCGCTTCATTGCAGAAACAGCAGGGATGTGTGGGGAGTCGGTGCAGGTGTCCACAGGGTCACTGGGTTTGTTAAGATTGTGGTCTCTTATAATATCAGCCGTTGGCCAAAAATTTTTGGTCAATGACCCCCTCATTGTGTCCAAGAACTCTTGCGACCCCAACTTCTTACATTGTTATGAATCTGCTTCCCCACATTGTTGTAACCACTAAGATAAAACTGTTTTAACCCTATCAACGTCTGCCCATAGTATCCATGTCCCAGTCAAGCAGTTTGCTTATGGCTACGAATCATTAGGCAAACTGGCAGTCTCTTTACCCTAGCCTTCTTTGTGTGTGTGTGTGTGTGTGTGTGTGTGTGTGTGTGTGTGTGTGTGTGTGTGTGTGTGTGTGTGTGTGTGTGTGTGTGTGTGTGTGTGTGTGTGTGTGTACGTATGTGTATGCAGCTAGTATATAAGCATATGTTGTCTGCAACAGACAGCTACAGAACAGTCCTGGACAGCACAAGTGGTGGTGAAGAACACAACTCTCAGAGCACTTCAGAAAACCAGAGGTTAGAACAACCACTGGTCTCTCGTTGTTTAGACTGGAGCTCTCCACTTCTATTTTGGCCGACCAAAATTATGATAGAGGTTTTTTAAATGAGCCGTGTCAACCGGGCAAAACACTGACGGGACAGTGTTGAGACTTGACTTGTCAGTGACTTTGAAAAGTCTTTGAAAACACAAAACAGGAAATGTTTGTGTTCAGGCCCTGAACACAATCCTTTCCTCTTTTGTGTGTGCATCTGTCAAGGAAAACATGTGAGAAGACTGAGAAAGCCCCTCAAAATGGAGATCTTGGTACTGACCGCTGAGACACTGAGCTTATATTGTAATGGAGGCGGTTGGGTGACTTTCCCCTGCAGGACTGGTCAGGGTGAGGACAGGGACAGGACAGGATTGGTCAGGGACATGACAGGTCAGGGACAGGACAGGGTCAAGACAAGGACAGGACAGGGATAGGACTAGTCATGGACAGAATTGGTCAGGGTCAGAGACAGAATTGGTCAGGGTCAGGACAGGATTGGTCAGGGCTAGGACTGGTCAGGGACAGGGCAGGCACAGGACTGGTCAGGGACAGGATTGGTCAGGGTCAGGACAGGGATAGGACTAGTCAGGGACAGGACAGGGACAGGAATGGTCAGGGACAGGGATTGGTCAGGGACAGGACTAGTCAGGGATAGGACAGGGACAGGACAGGCCAGGGACAGGACTGGTCAGGAACAGGACTGGTCAGGAACAGGACTGGTCAGGGACAGAAAAGGTTGGAGTGATTTCCTGTCCGTGGAGACGTAAAGGCGCTGGGCGCTGACTAACATAGTCCTATGTTATTATCGCTCCTGATTTTACAAGCGTTTCACTTTTGTTCCAGAGAATTATGGATGTATGAATCACACCTTGTGGGATCTCATTGCATGCCTGACGAATCAGTGGGCCACAAAAAAAAACATAGGCCTCCATTGTCCACCTTGTTTAGTAATACATACCTAATGAATCATGTACTGAATTAACACTTTCCTCAAGTCTACCACCTAATAGTCAGTAAGTCCACCCACGAATCATTACGCTGAATTAAGTGCTCTCTTAAAACATGAAGTGAGACTGGACCTTGTTTCCTGCCAAGGAAACAAGGCAAGCGAGGTAGTGAGGTTGTCAATTAATAACTCTAGCTTAAAGGGAAGGTTTTCATTGGCTATCGTGGCCGGTGCATGCTCAGTCTGACAGTCGGAACAAGCCACCTGTGAGGAATTGCTTTTCATAGAGTGGGTTGAAAGTGGACCGGGATTTCAAGAGGGTACAAGGCTCTGTATACATGTAAAAATTAATTTAAATAAAAACAAATCTCTGTTTTACTCCAGTGCAGAGTTTTTGTTAGTCTCCTGGCTAAAGGAGGGTAGGGGGGTGGGAATGGGGGGGATTATAAACAAAGCTGCTGTTAACGTGTTGTGTGTGTGTGTGTGTGTGTGTGTGTTGTGGTGTGTATGTGTGTGTGTGTGTGTGTGTGTGTGTGTGTGTGTGTGTGTGTGTGTGTGTGTGTGTGTGTGTGTGTGTGTGTGTGTGTGTGTGTGTGTGTGTGTGTGTGTGTGCGTGCGTGCGTGCGTGCGTGCGTGTGTGTGTGATGGCCGGTGTGGGAGCGGAGCACTAATGAGCACCATTTGGGTACTTCATTTACAACACATGGCGGTTAACTGCCCAGGACAACGGCTTTACTGCTGCTAACGCCCGGGCCTGCTCCCTAATGGAACACTAGCACACGGCCCACTAAACGACCACTCATGCCCCCAATCTGCTGCTCACAGTCAGCGGCAGCAGCGGCCAGTAAACACTGTCCCTCTTTTAGGGAGAGGGCAGGCAGACCTGTTAAGGCCTCTTTTGTTTTAGTAGTATGGTGGTATTGTTTTGGCTTGTGTTAAACCCCCCAAAAGGGGCATAAACGTAAAAGTTCTGTCCATGTCAGACTTTTAGTTTCCACCGCTGACAAATATAATGCAGTGTGCAGTGACAACTATTATTGTGGAATGAAATTTACATCAGTGCTAAAAATCTATTCGATTTTTTATTATTATTCTATTTATTGTATTTTGAATGGAAATATGTTTCTCTATACCTCGGCTTGCAGAAAATACAATACATTAAGTTGAAATGTTTTGATTAAAAAAACAATTCAAACAGGATGTATAAAGGTGTAGAAATTGGGTTGAAAAATGCCATTGGTATTGATCTCAAAGCACCGTAGTGTATTAGCAGTATCAGGCTCCATTACATCAGAAAGTGACATATCCATTAATTGAGGTGTCTGGTATCTGAGCCATGATGAACAACACAGTGATTTAACAAGAGATAACCTCACTATTTCTTGTGTCTGTGGTGTGGGTGGTCTGTTAAACAAGACATCAAGTCATCAAACTCCATAATAATAACAACAACAACAACATATGTGCAGAAAATACAACAACAGTGAAAGTTAAACTGCACAAAGTAACGTGAAAGTGGCATTTTTTTTTAATTATTTTTTTTTTAAATCCCAGTGAAAGTGACTTGCGACGTTACACCCCGGAACGAATGTGTTCTCTCCGCCCGCCCGGACCGCATAGAGAGTAGCACAGGCTAGCAGCTGCTACTAGCGGGAGATAAACACAGCGCTGTCAACATGGCAGAGGTGAGACAAACACCGCCCGACATCACTAACAACATGTCTGTGTGACACACGGTCGTGTCAACCAATCCACGTGTGACTGTGTGTGTGTGTGTAACACTCGGTCGTACCTTCATTCCGATGTTACGTTTGACGTTCCTCGGGACGTCGCTAGCATGTATTAGCTCCGCCTGCATTAGCTTATCGTGTTAACAAGCGCTCCTTTATTTGTGTTACTGGTGTCAAACCCTCACGTCTCACACCAGTCCGCGGAGGGCTTTAGGTGTCCCAGTAGGTTGGTGGACTCATGAATACGCTCCTGGCCCGTGGACTGTCTGTCATATGCGGATATTGTAATGGGCATGACGGGTGAGAAACGCGTTAAACGAGTTTAATAATTCATTCAAACACTTCCGACAAGGTGCTTCCCTCCTCGGAGAGTCCTGTTCATGACAAGTGTTCGTCTCTTCAGTTTGTGTTTAATGACGATCAGCTGTAATCTCTACGGACAGCTTGGGTCATCCTCTCTTCCTCTCATCAGCCTCTCATCTCCTCTCATCATCATCATCATCATGTGTAATATTCTTAATGTCATGTGCAAGACGTCTTCTCAATATTATCCTTGCAATATTACCATGCGACATTACCTTTCATCATCATGTACAATATTCTTAATATTCTTTATATCATGTGCAATACTTCCTCTTACCATTATTATTATTATTATTATTATTATTATTACCCTTTTATTGTACTTCAAGTATTGCCTATATATAGTATATTTGCTGACTGAATATCTTATCTTACCTATTTTTTTATATTTCTCCTAGGACTTAGACTCACTGTAAATCTGTTATATTATTATTTTTATTATTCTACTGTTTATTTCTCTATTGTTTTATTCTATTGCTATGCAACCTGGCACAAGAACTTCCCAGACAAAACTTTAAACGTTTTGTCTGGGAAGCGTTCCATATTTCTGCGTTCATCTTTTTAAACGCTTCACTTTTTGGACAGCAAGTTGACATAAAGTTGATTATGTATGAAAAAAAATGCATGCCGATGCAAAGAGAATGACCCAAGCTGCCCGTAGAGGTAGAATTTTGGTGAGTTTATACTTTATAGTCATTAAATACTATCAGATACCACTTATATATACTTATATGTTCATGCATAAGAGTTCCTAACACCTCGTAGTGCTTTCATTTCGAGTTTTCCATCTTGATTTTACAGTAATGTTGGGGAGGGGGTGCTGATGTTAGCTCTTTGCTTACATTGAAACAATTTGACATACGTTGAGTTAGAATAATTGTTTTATTACATTTATTCCTAGATTCTCATACATAAGGAAGGAATGGCGTACACAATACTAAAAAAAACTACTTGTATGGTGATTGTGATATGGTGAAGGGTCATTGGAGATAATCTACACTCATAATTTAGCATTAATTAGTTGCATGTATCAGTGTGTATTGCACAGACTAGGATTTTTCTTCTGATATGTTGGCACAATAAAAAACAAGAGATACCATTTACACAATAAAACAGTCCAGATATTAGGCTAAATAAAGATAAAATCCATAAATTACATAGTACTAATACCATCGTTGCATGTGATAAGAGATGGCCAAGTTTATTATGTATGGGGTTTTTGGAGTTGGTGTTTTTGCAATGATTTGTATGTAGTTTGTATGTTGTAGGTTTAGGTTTAAAACCTGTTTAAACATTTTCTACGTAAATGATTTAGAACATGGACTCAATCATTCTAGACATGAATAGTAATTGACCCACAGCGTTTCCCAGAACAAAGAGGAATAGTCTAATAATTATGGTGTATTTAAATGTAAATCATGTGCATGATAATTAACTGGATATAGAGGCTACTGTAGATAATATTTGGGAGTTGGAACGATCGCAGATGAGGGCAAGATTGGAAAAATATGAATAAACACCCCAAAAAACACTCCCTCCTTAAGTGTTGCATTCGTGCACCTGTGGTGGAGCTATGTGTGCGCACATGATGTGATTGACAGGCGGGATGGTTTCCCCAAGAGAAGAGATGCCCTGAGATTATTTACAAGCTCTGTGTGCTTTATGAACATTTATGGACTTTATGGAAACATGAACCACAACCAGGAGGGATTACGCACAATGCTCACTTGCGCTGGTGCAAATTATTTTAGCTCTGTCTGCATTTTCACCGTTGTGATAAACTGAAGGGTGCTGCATTTGTTCGATACGCTGATAATTCACATGCATTTTAAATGTTTATCTCTCAAACGTTTCTAAACTTGGATAGGGGTTTGGTCATTATCTGCACTGAGCTTGAAATGGTATACTGTGTTTAGGCTATATATTTATATGAATTAAATATTGATATGAATGTAATGCACACCACAGCCAGCCATGACGAAAGCTCCTGTCCTTGAAAACAAAAATAGATATTTGTCAAATGACATTAGACATTGAATCGGTGTATCAGTCCAGATGAATTGATTTTTATACTCAGTAGGCCTATACAGACTAGCCTAATATACTCTGCTTAATAGTTTTTACATTCATTAAGTTTAATTTCTATTATTCTATTAGTCATATGATGTAAAGATATATGATTTCATTTATCGTTCGTGGTTCTTTGCAGTGATTATTTGAAAGGTTTCTTTCAGGGCTTTGCCTTTAATTATTTCACTGTCCTGTAATTCTACAGCTGTGACATGCAAATTAGGCTGCCCATCTGGGATTAATAACGCTGATCTTAATTAAGTACCAGCCATGAAGTCATGAAAAGGTTTTGGTATTTCATCATCAAGTGAAAATCAACAGCCCATGTGGTAACTGGTTGGTTGTGTCTATTTATCCGACTCACTTCTGAGTCTCTGCTCCTCTGAGCTCTCACCCCCCCACCCCCCTCCCCCACTCTTGCAGCGTGTAATTGCAGGGCTGATTGAATCTCATGTGCCTCCTCCTCCTCCTCCTCCTCCACAGACACACAGCCTGCAGGACCTGCGGCAGCAGGCGGCCGTGGCTGCCAAGGTGTTCATCCAGAGAGACTACACCAATGGCACCGTGTGCCAGTTCCAGACCAAAGTTCCCCTCCGAGCTGGAGACCCGGGTAAGGAAGCTGGTCTAAAACGCACGTCAGGATGCTGCCATGTGGGCCAAGACCTGAGTGACTCATGGCAAAGATGCGGCATTGAGTCTTGCCATGCTTTCCTGCATTTTGTGGGTGATTTATTTTAAACCTGGGCCTCAGACATGTAGGCCACATGCAGGTTTTTCTATTTAGATCCAGTGCCCTTCTTAGAGCAAGTTGGAAACACCGATGGGAAGTGCGTACAACATGCACCATGCAATATATGAAAGTGTATTTCTTACTATTATATTAATTCAAACAGTGCCTATGCAAAACGTCTCTGCTCAGAACGGGGCGATTACAATGCAGGGAGATCCAGTATCGCTGCATTCGCAGCATTCTAGAGAACCGTCAGTCAAGCAGTGGATTCTGCTCTTCGGTGGGTCCTCTGCAATACACCCGCCAAGTGCAAAGTCCATCAGATGAACCGTTTGCTTCATAGTGAACGTGAGGGAATCAACTGGCTGTTGTCATTGCTAACAGCAAGCTATCTGGGACCAGGCTACTGTATTTAGCTATCTGGGACCAGGCTACTGTATTTAGCTATCTGGGACCAGGCTACTGTATTTAGCTATCTGGGACCAGGCTATTTCCAGGGGGGGGAAAAGGTGTTAATTCTGAAAATGTACATCGCTGATGCATGAAATGTCTACAGGTTAGCGAAACAAAATGGCAAACTTGCAAGACTAAAATACACCCTCTCTGTTCTCGCTTTCTGTGGTGGAATGTACCGAAGTGAGCCATGGAGAACAAGCTGTACCCAGCATGCAGTTCAGCGGTGTAATAGTTAATAGGGGTCCCCTCCTATACACTACACAGTGTGTACTACTTATGGCGCTAGTAACACACTGCTAATAAATGGGCCCAGGTAATAAATGGTATTGCTGAGGTGCATGCATCTATCCAAAGCTTTCCAAGCTGTGGCGGGAAGCCTGTCCAACACTGGGTGTGTTGCAGTATTTACATGTTTTAACGTGCTTTCCTTTCCTCCATATTTTTTTCCAATCTGTAAAAGGCAATAGACTCGCTCAGGAGGTGAGGCGGTGCTGCCTGCAGCCATAGCCCTATCAAGCTGATGGCATGATCCCATGAAACCACAGAGAGGTTGATAAGCTACTCAACCATGTCTGAACTCTGCCATGTCCTGCTCCAATGCAAATACCTACAACAGATGGTGTGGTCTGCACACAAACCACAGAGGCATTCAACATATCTATTTCATTCTGCGTTCAATATTCTCTGCACGGTATTCAGAAGAAAAAAACTCACTTTATTATAATTTTAATGAATATAATATGGAAGCCAATGCATAATTCATGTGCCGACGGTCCAGTCTGTAGAAGTCCGGTCCAAATGTGAGCATATATTTGAACGTTCCCACCTGGGCTCCCGGGAGATCGCGCAGCTGAACCGATGTCGTGAGTTCCCCCACCTGGGCTACATAATAGACCGCGCTCCTGATAATAGACCGTGCTTCTGAACCAATATCGGAGCGCACGGTGCCGGACCCTGTCCTCGGCTGAACCTCCCTGTCTGGGAGCCAATTGCACGGATTCCGCTGTGTTAATGACGGGGGCCGGGGAGCGGAGGACTAGGGACTGCCCTTGAGAGGCAGCCGGCTCCGGGGCCCCACATTAAAGACCGTGCCAGCTGAGCGGCGGAGGAGGAGGGGTCGCCGGGGACGCAAAGCTGCAGTTGTGCAACGTATGCACCACATTAAAGCGGCAGCCAGAGGTCGGCGGTTTAGCGTGGCACTTCCCTCTTGATTGGGTGGTCTCTGTCACGCCCCATTGTTTCCCCTGTAGGGTGCATTGCGCTTGTGCGCTTCTACACACACACACACACACGCACAAACGCGTAAAAACACGCACACACAAACACACGTAAACACACACACACAGATGCGCAAACACACACACACATGTTGCTTACAGCTGGGT
The DNA here is from genome assembly GCA_002895965.2 of Coryphaenoides rupestris. Classification (NCBI taxonomy): domain Eukaryota; kingdom Metazoa; phylum Chordata; class Actinopteri; order Gadiformes; family Macrouridae; genus Coryphaenoides; species Coryphaenoides rupestris. The sequence goes on along the minus strand of PIJE02000547.1, from coordinate 166,307 downwards.
CAATACCTTCTCCCAGCAACGCAACAACTGCCATGCCCTATCGTAAAAGGTTTTTTTTTTATGACGCCCGTAGGCTAACTTTATCAAATATGCAACGCACTGCCAAGACGCTGATAGTTAGACTTGTTTTTGTGGAAAGTTATCCACGGTATTTTGTGGCTATGCTTGTGATTCCCACATCTGACCGAGGCCTAATATCTTTTTATTGTGTGTTTAGCTCTGTGCTGCCGGAACACAGGAAAATAGGCCAAGGAGGGGACCGAGTGTGTTGATCCTTTAAACATACAAACAAGCCCACTCGGGGAAGACACGCAACGCGAGGACGGGCGGAGAAGCCATTTCTCTTCCAGCCTGTTTCTACTTTCCTCTGCTGCTTATGTCATTTCCCCGACTTCATTCCCATGCAGAGACATATGCACAGTGACAGCCTGACAACAACATAACTCATGCTGCACTACCACATCATTTACACCAGGCCATTTAACGTAATGTATGGAGCACTAAACAGCAAGACATCTGACAAGGCCTGTTCGTCCTCGCTAGGCTCAAATCCAGAGAGCAGCAGCGGTGGAGATGGGTGAGCCCAAAGGACTTGCGCACACACACACACACACACACACACACACACACACACACACACACACACACACACACACACACACACACGTAATGGAAACATACTCCGGCCAAGAGACATGTTAGAGATTATTCCCCTCCGAATCGAGGGGGAAACGTAGCAGAACAAAGGGGCTTGACGGTGGGCACGGGGTGCGCACGTGACCACCGCCGCAGCCTGGGACTCAGCTGTGGTGCATTCCTCCCTCACATGGCAGGGGGGAGTCGGAGGGGAGTCTGGCCAGTGCTGGTGGAGTTGGTGGTGGGGGGGGGGGGGGGGCTAATGGTGGTGGTGGTGTTGGTTGTGTTATTGGTGGTGGGGATGGATGCATTTGTGGTGCTTGTGGTGGTGGAGGTCTTGGTGGTGACAGGGGTGGTGGAGAGAGGGTTGTGATGGAGGAGGAGGAGGTGGTGGTGTTGATGTTGGAGGTACTGCTGGTGCTGCTGGTGGTCTTGGTTATCTTGGTGGTGGAGGCTGGTGATGACGCGGGTGGTGGAGAGATGGTTGTGGCGGAGGTGGTAGTGTCGGTCATTGTGGCGGTCTTGATGATGGAGGTCTTGCTGGTGGTGCTGTGGTAGGTGGAGGTGGTGGTTGTGTTGCGGAGGGTGGAGGTCTTGCTGAAGGTGCATGATGATAGGCTGCTAGTTGGCAAGCGGTGCCTTCACATTCCTCCTGTCTAAGCTGGGGATGTGGTCACATGACCGCACTGATGCTGGTATCACATATCAATCGGCCACTCCAGGCCCAGCCAACCTGACCCGGGTAGATATTGATTAAATTATCAGTCTGAGGCTGGTTATTTGAGAATATCCGCAATACGATAAGGCAATACGAAAAGTCCCTTGAAGCATAGCAGTTATTAATAAAAAAGTAGTTTCTTGCTGGAGGAACAATAGGATTGTTGTTTCCTAGCATTCTTTCCTCGGCCTCGTTCTCTCTTCCACTCTGGCCTTAGCCCAGTACTGGATTACTCTCAATCCTCATCCCTCACTCCTGCAGCCCTCAGTCTTCCACCCAGAACTCCTGGGATGGAGAGTATTTTTGCATAAGCGGGGAGCCCATGCCACGGGATAACTGGAAACGCTTAGGGATTTATGGTTGGATGTTGGTTGTGTGAATGCGGCCCGGGTGTTGAGATGAAACATGTGCTGAAAATCAGAACCATAGCGTCCAAATTATTAGAAATCCAGCGGGGAAAACAGCTTGTTCTCCGTTTGAAAAATGACATGTGCCGAGAAAACGCTGCCAGCTCATATCTGGTCATTATTGAATCTGAGAATTTCTGCAGTGATTTGGGTGGGGCCAAATACTGGGGCCTGTTGTCCGGTCAGAAACTCTTGTTACCTTAACTTCTTACATTGTTATGAATCAGCTTTCACCCGGCTTGTGGCAATATTATAAGGCGATTTTAACTATAACTTACTGGAAAAATAATCTCTCGCATCTGTGCCCCACTGTGCAAATAAAAATAGAATATATTTTTTATATAAAAACAAATGCATGTTTTTATTAAGATGTTTTTCTTTGACACTAGGTCTGCTACGCAATTTTAAAACTTCCTTTTAAATGCTTGATCTCTGATCTTTTTGTGTGTTGTTTGTTGAAACCTACATTTATCTCGATGAGTCATAACCTGGTTAAATAAAGGTTGAAACGTCCCAGTGAAGTAGGTGTTAGTAGTTTGCAGCTTTTGGCCATTTGTGTACAAGGAACAAAGAGCCAATAAGCCAGCAATCCCCCCCCCCCCCCAGAGACCTGCATGCGTCTTTATGTTGATGGTCTTGTTCCTGGTTTGTGTGGTTCCAGATGGACAAGCAGCAGTTTGAGGAGACGGTGCGCACGCTGAACAACCTGTATGCCGAGGCGGAGAAGCTGGGCGGCCAGTCGTACCTGGAGGGCTGCCTGGCCTGCCTCACGGCCTACACGGTCTTCCTCTGCATGGAGACCCACTACGAGAAGGTGGGCCTCCCTACTGCACCTCATACCAGCCTCATGCACTGCAGCACAGTGGTTCTCTACCCTTAGGTCTTAGGTCAAGTCCAATTGGATTTGTATAGCCCTTAATCACAGTTACGGTCTCAAAGGGCTTCACAAGCCATATACTGTATTTATGACACCCCCACCCCCTAACCCTAGCCCCACCCCCGCAAAGGGCAAGAAAGAAACTCCCTTAATTAACAAGGAAGAAACCTTGAGAAGGAACACACAGTGGGGGATGTCTCCTTGCAGAGATGCATGTACCCCTTCTTTGGTGCCAACCCAGAAGCGTCGTTAACATTATAGCATCATTAGTACTATTGTAGAGACACATTAAAACGGAGGGAGCAAGCTGAGCCATACTTCTATTTCAGATCAGCTAATATTCAACAAACCTTGTGGATGCCTGCAGAAAGACTGCAGACATTGCAGCTTGAACCCAGTTCTATAAGGACGCCAAGGTCAAGATGGCTGCTTTGAGTTTCATGGAGTCCATCATCCCTAGTGAACATGCTAAAATAATGTCTGTAAAACTAAAATGGTCATGCACCTTGAGCGATTGTTCCAAAGGGTGAGTTGACATCCTGCAGATGCAGATAGCCACTGATATGGATCTCTCTCTCTCTCTCTCTCTCTCTCTTTCTTTCCTCTTCATCTTGGTTACTCTGCATTCGTCTGGTTGCTTCACCTCTTGCTCATGCACATCCACACCTGAAGATGATTTCATGGCTGGAGACCTGCCAACTGGTTTATATTCTGAACCATGGTTTTATGAACATTTGGTCTCCAAGCGCAAAAAAAACAATCGACAAACGACACCATAACCGGAATTTCTTTAAAAAAAATTTTTTACAAAACATACCTGAGGCAATTCTAGCACTGGTTTTAATTACTGGTACACATACAATATATATTTGATACACTAATATACCTGGTGCACTAATATAGCTAGTACTGTAATATACCTGATGCACTCATATACCTGGTACACTAATAATATACCTGGTACGCTAATAATATACCTGGTACGCTAATAATATACCTGGTACACTAATAATATACCTGGTACACTAATAATATACTTGGTACACTAATGATATACATCGGTACACTGGTACCTATGGCACACACCAGTGAGCCACGGTGATCATCTGAAAGCCTCCGACCACAGATCATGGAGATCACTGAAGCGTTGTGGAAGAACCTGAAGCCCAATAGATATGAGGGAGGAGGCACAGAGCTGGGCTGTAAATCAACACGTTTTACGGCCTCTATAAAAGCTTACAAAAATACATGATTTATATCCATCTGAAGTTTACCTTGGGCCCCCTTCTGCCTCATCCGCACACCGCACACATGATTCAATGCACGGGTATGGTTTGCCTGACGTGTGGACTTTCACTTTTTCTCACACATCAGTAAAGGTGAGCGATGGCTATTTGCCTTGGAGGGATCCGTGTGTCATGTGACTTGACCTCTGCCAGCAGGGGTCTCCTAGAACGGTAGACAGCGTCTCCTATTCTGCTCTACTTGGATGGATCAGACTGAAAGCTAATGGCGCTAAACTGAACGTGTTTGCAAAAAAAATGCCCAAATATTAAACCTGCATGGTGTCCATGTTTAACTCTTTCAGCATTAATGGCAATCCTCTGAAGTGTGTGTGTGATCTGGGTTCATGAGGCAGGGTAACGGACGCTGGAGACTACTTCTCGTGTTAAATGTTCCATGTTTGGCACTGTGCACTCGGTACCGTGCCACTGTATATGGGATATGGGTGTTTAGTAGCTGTCTCCCGTCCCTTCGCTTAAGCCCCCCTTCTTTCATTATGAAATTGTGTGGAAAGACTTTCTCTGGGAGGAATTGCAAAGGGGTAGGTAATCCATCCTTATGGAAACTCTGTTGGCTCCAAGCGTTTGCCAAGATACTTTATTACCCAACTACAAGACATTGAAACGAGAGTGCTGGAATGCGTTCCCCTGCAACTTGGTCCTGCGTTCGCATGCATTCCGTTGGCCGAAAACCTTCCCGGGCTGGACCGGGTTGACTTGGATGTTCTGCAGCACAGGAATGCTATCGTATGGTTAAGAAAGAATCTTGATTTTGACTGCTTTGACAGGCAGTTGCTTTGACAGGCAATTTGAACGCAGCACTTACTTGAATGTATTGTTTGTGTCTGTATCGTCCCTATGGAGTTGATGCAATCAAAAATATTGTGCAACCATCTTGAATTGGCAATGTAAAATCAACTCCTACCCAGTGATGATTAAATGAAACTTAATGGGTGAAACAAGGACACGCTTGACATATATGTATTTTTTTTATATAAATCGCTGATGAATGATAAGTAGTCCAAAAGCCCTAGCAGACATTTATTATTTTGTATATTATTTTTAAGGTTGTAATGCCCTTATCTCCTGGATTCCCATAACGGATGAGACTCATACAATTCATTCACATTTTTGAAATTGAAAATGTTTTCTCATCAATCTGTAATTACTGATTGAGATGATAAGTTTGCCATCTGAGTACAGAAGGCAGTCACTGGTATCGTGTTCTGATCGATCACATGCAAAACCTTTTTTTACTTTGAAAAAAGGCATTTGGCAAGGATAGTGATCTTGCCTGGTACAGTTCTCTCTATACACAGCCTCGGCCTTATTTATGATGTTATTCTCATATCACCCACTCTGTGGCTTCAACACGGACGTGTGTCAAAACAACACAACCATTTCAAATAATAATATGTGTAAATAACCTTTTTTATCAGCTGCCGGGCAGGCTGGCTGGCAGGCTGGCTGGCTGGCTGGCTGGCTGGCTGGCTGGCTGGCGATGGAAGTGAGATGGGGCTTTAGTATAAATTGAATCCAGTTGGTACTTGCTCGTGTCTGTTCCCTCGCAGGCCTGCTTTTCCCTTTTACATGATGACATAAACGAGAAGGCATGCGTCTTCCCGCATATTAGACATTTGTTGCTCAATTCAAAAGTAGTCCACAAACCTTTTTGGGTGAAGTCAGTCAGGAAATATTTCACATTTACAATTTGTTTGTCTTTTATTGTCTCTACGCCTGCCTGTGCTTTTCTATAGCATGAACCTGTCCAGCCATTTGCCCTTCAGCTATGAATGAACTGCTGCCTTTTGGAAGTGGACTTTTTAGCCCCAAAAAAACGAGTATTTTAATATCTTTTTAGTTTGCGTGTGCGTGCTAGACACACAGACTGGAAAATATGATCACAGAAGAAAAGTTAGGACTCACACATCCAACATCCTGACATGTCTCCTATTTAGTTTTATTCCTGTTTGTGTGCAGTCAGTATCCATGGGAGATGAAACAAAGTTAAGAGCTCCTCTCTCTCTCTCTCCTTCCTTCCAGGTCCTGAAGAAGATTGCCAAGTACATCCAGGAGCAGAATGACAAGATCTACGCCCCGCGGGGCCTGCTGCTCACGGACCCCATTGAGCGGGGCCTCCGAGTCGTATCCTCAGCCCCCCACCCCCTCCGAGCATGCTCTGTTGGTGCAGGACACTAAACACTCCTTCTGTTGTGGTGGTGGGTGGCTGGTGGTGGTGGTGATTGTTGCTGTTGCTGTTGTTGTTGTTGTAGTAGTGGCTGCTGTTGTGCCTCCTTCACCGTTTCCAGCTGTCTTCAAGGGAGCTCTTTCGATCAAAGTTATACATTCACAATTGTGGAGGCAGTTTAGTGGTACTGTACAGAATATATTAGTGCGAGGGGAGGATCCATTGATGTGAGAATCGGGATTCTTTGCTTCCACTATACTTGTGTCATCGGGTTGACTCAAGACTCTTACAAAAGTAAGCCACAAACATCACTGGTTTGTCATCTTAGTGGGAGCATAATAATGGTAGCGTCCTGCAGAGGGCACTGTTGTGTATTCGCCAATAGTCAATTTGCATCTATATGCTGTTCTGTTCAGCCACATTCATCTTATAAATAAAAATGACCTGGACCCCAACATTAAACCGCACAAAAATATAAAATCCCACAAAAAATGTAGTGTTGCATCGCAATATTTACAGAATCGCAATACATATCGTATTGGTACTCAAAAATCGATGTTTTATATATATATATATATATATAAAGTGGATGTCAGTAAGGAGCAGGTGTGTGTTAGGGCATCTGGCTCACGAGTCCCAGGGTAGACTGGAGGCATCGAGGGTTCAAACCCACAACCTTTCAGGTGAGAGTCAAACGTGACCATCAGACTGTCCTTGGTGGTGGTTAAATGCAAGAGTGAAATTAAGAGTGGATGGCAGGGGGAAGCTCTAGGACGGAAATCTGCAGTCAGTTATGATGAAGTTTATATCAGAAGTATTCCCAAGACCACGGGTAGGTGGACATGGAGAACGCTACGCTGAGCCAAAACAAAGACCATTGCCTGTGGAGAGGGTCAGGCACACTGAGAGGAGTGGGAGAGGAACATGACGCATCTGAAAACTCTTGCTGAGGAGAAGGTTGAATTCCATTTTAGTTTTCTGAACAAATCAAATGGATTTTAGATGGATCATTTTGATGGATCTAATTAATCTAAAATCGTTTCCGCTGTCACAAATGAGACCCAGAAAAGACGAGGCTGCCTTGAATTTGGCACAGGAAGTGAAACTCTGGGTTTACCCAGTAAGCCTGCAGGGAAAGATTTTCTCACGCACTCACACACTTGGACCTCCAGCTTGCAGGCCAGTGCTTACAGGAAAACCCGGCCGTTGTGAAGGGAAACGCAGTAATGACACATTAGAAAAGTACTGTATGCAATCCATAGTGTGTGTGTGTGTGTGTGTGTGTGTGTGTGTGTGTGTGTGTGTGTGTGTGTGTGTGTGTGTGTGTGTGTGTGTGTGTGTGTGTGTGTGTGTGTGTGTGTGTGTGTGTGGTCATGCGCTTGTTGGCGGGGAGGGTGTACAGTGGTGAATGGGGTATGTTGAGTCAATATCCCAATTAGTTGCAACTGGGTGGCAATATGGTGTTGGGGTATAACGCAGAGAAATGACTGAAATTGTTAACAGCTGAGGTCCCCCTCCCTCCTCCACCCACCATCCCCCCGCGCTCTTATTTTATTGGGTTGATAGGTGAGGGGGATTTACTTTGCTGGCACCGCCATTGCTGACTTTGGCAGGGGAGGGTTCCATCGTCATGGAGACTGACTGGAGTTACTCCTCCTCTCTCTCCCCCAATGGTTTGAATCTAATGTAAATCACTATACATCCTTCGTCCACTGTGACCTGTGGTCTCTCTACCTCCACCTTTACGAGCTCATTTTGAGTCCAAAAGACAGTTTGAATCCTATGAAAACGAACTGATCTCTGTATTATTCAAACAATCATTAATCATAAAAATATCTTTCTTTTTTCAGAGCTTTTAGAAATGGTTATTTATTTTTGAGCTTGTCTAATAGGTTTGATTTGAACACAATATTGGTCATTTTAACAACTAGCCCAAATATTGAAAAATACCTCAGGAAGTACTAATCATGGCCACATTGTTCCCATGAAGACTTAGAAACTACCTCGGCAACAAATCTCAGCTAAATTAAAACCTTCTAGAGCTGACGTCGGGTATTAGTAAATCATTATGCTCTGGACGTTTTCAGAAACCCAAACAATGCACATCCAAAGCAGGACAAGGCAGACCACCCCGGTGGAGGACCAGTATATCAAGCAGACTCGAGACAAAAATTTACGAGGCAAACCATCATCTCCACGGCAGATGTTATCTGAGAACCAACCGAATGAGCGATGCCCGAACACACCAGTTAGTACAAAGTAGACCCCAAAAGTGCTTTGGCAAAACCGTACGGAACTCTGTCCAAACCGCGTCTTTCACGACAAACAAAGTCGTTTAGCGATTGGCATGAATCACACTATGCCCCTAAATTTGACATTTGAAGAACGTCAATGTTGGTGTTTACTGATAAATCATCGGGACTAGGGCCACTCGAGGTGAGGTCTCTGCTGACTCCCTGCCAAGCCGGGCCTCTTGGGATGAGACTGTGTGGGTATGGTCATATTCAAGTTTGGAGACTTGGAGACCTTCTTCCGTTTGCATGTTGTTGACTCACACAGGATGAACAATTTATTGACCAAAAATGATTCCAGGGGAACGCGATATAATCCTAACCATCATGCACCATGGCTGTGCCAAACCCGCTCCCAGTCAAAGCCTGCTCCAAGTGCAGGCCAGGGGGGGGAAGGGCTCCCTCGCATGGCTTCCATTGACCTTCCCCTGGACTCCATCTTCATTAAACATCTTCAGTGGTATTTGTAAAAGGTGGAACACGGTCTATCCATCACGATCCACTCTCCCGGGTCCTCTAAAGCACCGCTGAAGTATTGTGTATTTTCATGCTTCATTTTTCATAAAAACCAGGAGCGTTTTTTTGCCAAACGATACAAGCTGTGATTGTAGCAAAACATTAGCGGCTCTGATTAATGCAATCTGTGGATATCCCAAAGAAAGAACAGAGAACTCCACGTTTTACCAAGTAAAACAAAACTATTGCCTTGGTACAAATGGCATGGCATACTTTTAGAGTAGCCGTGGGTGGTTTTGTGGGTGGGGGAAGTATATTGAATGCTGCTTCAAATCATGTTCCTTAACAAGGTCCTGTCAAGATCGAGGTCACCATCTTTGAAGACCGGAGCCTGGGCAGATGAAAGCCAAACTATGGTGAGTGATGTCTATTGAAATGCTGCTGAAATACCTTGATTTTTTTTTATTTTAATCACCTTGGCTACCATAATGTCTAAGAGTTAAGTACGCCAGGGGAAGAAATATTGCCCTACAACTCGATTCTGCTGTTTGTATGCAAGTGTTTTATGCATGGTATATTCTACCTACACACTGGATATGCTCACACTATCATCAAGGTTATTCTGCGTGGTAACAAGGTGGCCTGTGTCATTTGACACGTCAAGAAGCCTGTAACCCAAGAGTAATAGATCCCTCACGGTTGTCCCGTAAAAAGGCTTGCGCTCTATATTCTGTATTTCACTCTACTCTGCACCAGCTGGGAGCCACTTAACCCCCAACCATTACATGCATCCTTAGTTTCCCCCCCCCCCCAATGGAAATCAGACAAGCTGACTCGCATCACATTTCAATGAGCTAGTGTCACCCTGGTTCAAGAGCATCTCCGGGGTCGCGGTCCACCAGCCCGCATTCCTATCTCCCAATTTTTGGGATCTTTTGAGATGTTCCTGCGTGCTTTGGACCATGCACCTGTTTTCATTATAGAGCGCAGACCACACAGTGCTCCTTAATTAACACTCTGGGCCGGGAACCCCGTCACACAACCAGTCTCCTCTGCAGAAAGAAGAACCGGTCAAGTGTTGTAGGTACCCCTTTCCAGGGATGACTTTTTAGCTCACGAGAACTATCCCCTTTTATTTACTACTCTGTGAACAGGCTTGGGTTCCAGGGTTGAGATAACTTCTCACCTCCAACCTGGCTGCGTTGCTCCCACTCCCAAGACCCATTGTGAAAATGGCATAAGCCACAAACATACACCCTTCCAATCCATCCAGTCACGCGTCCAGCCGTACTGCCACCCATACACTCCAACCCCATACACCCCAACCCCATACACCCACTCCCTCCATCCATTCATCAATTGGAACACCCACGCTAGCCATCTCTTCACCCACCCATCATAAGTCTAACCATGGCTATGATTTCTGCCTGGTTGTTTTATATTGCTGAGACATCAAGTGGCAAACAAATTTAAGGGCTTTGTGAGAATACGCCGCAACATTTAGCACCATTCATCACACCCGTAAAGACTGAAATATGTTTTGGCGTCAAAGCAAGAGGCATGCAGCCTTTTCTGTGCTGCTGCTAGCCTCTCTGGTGCTAGCCTCTCTGGTGCTAGCCTCTCTGGTGCTAGCCTCTCTGGTGCTAGCCTCTCTGGTGCTAGCCTCTCTGGTGCTAGCTTCTCTGGTGCTAGCTTCTCTGGTGCTAGCCTCTCTGGTGCTAGCCTCTCTGGTGCTAGCTTCTCTGGTGCTAGCCTCTCTGGATCTGTGCCAGTGCTTCAGCGGTTGAGACCACCTCGAGGATTTCTCGCCGCTAATTCGGCGACATCTGGTGATGGGAGAAAATGGGAGAAAACGATGTGCCGCATAAGTTGATCTGCGCCGCATCGATGTCAGCGGAAATGAACGGGAAATCTCCGGTCCTCCCACCCATTGCCCTGATGCGTCGGTAAAGTTTGTGCGTAAGCTACTGTAGCGGACGACTGCGAGCTACGCAGGCGCTGTAGAGACGCACCCTCGCACCTCAAACGTTACAAGCGTATAAAGCAGAAGGACCTGCTCCATTGCTTTGGTGACTGTGGATGTTTACAAGTAGCGGCCTCAGACTCCTTGAGAACGGACTCTTGTCCTGCTGGGATTAATCTTCCTTCTCGGTTGAACCGGAGCGCAGAGCGCCTCGGCGCGCACGGAGGGGAGGAATGTAAACCGGGGGTATTTTATAAGGAGCTGTTGAAAGAGGAGCCGTGGCGCGTTGACATGGCCACTGCAGAGAGGAGGAAGAGGAGGAGGACGAGGGGTGGGGGGGGGCTCGGCCAACAGAGACCATGTTCACCGATACAGGCAATCCATCTCCATCTTTAAACCTCTCAGTCCCCCATGCAACCTCAACGCCCCCCTCCCCTGGTCTCCCCTCCTGTTCCCTCCTCCATCCCTCCCTCACTCCTTCCGCCCGTCCTGATAGCCATCGTCTCCCCCCCCCCCCCCCCCCCCCCCCTCGCCTGGGCCCACTTGGACCCAAGTCGGCCCGTGAGAGCTCTCAGGTAGAAGGCTTGCCGTCGCTGATGGATCGGCATCTGGTGGGTCGGCATCTGCTGGAAGGACTCCACTCGGGTCCTCCCAGGGCCCGCAGTCCTGCTGAACAAGTCGTTTACAGGAACCCCGAGCCAGACTTTCCCTCCCCTCTCCACTCTTAAACACACACACACACACACACACACACACACACACACACACACACACACACACACCACACACACACACACACACACACACACACACACACACACACACACACACATGCCTCCCAGCAACACACAAACCTCTTCACACACACACACACAGACACACACACACACTCTCTAACATTAACACACACACACTCTCTCTTCACGACACCTGGCACAGCAGGCCTCCCCAGGCCTCGTCACACACTAACACACTACATGACCTGGTTTTCAACAAACGAGTCCTGCAGAACCTCAACAGCATGCTGGAACCTACCAGGATGTTTTAGCCATTTAGTAGATTTGGTCAGCCTAAGCTTATTTCACAACTCTTGTAATGAGTTAACGATGTCTGACGGCCGTGGTGTGACACACGTTGTGGAGGAGCAGGCTGTACAGACCAGGGCAGCGCTAGCTCAATGATTCTTGAGAAGAGCAGGAGACTGTTAAGTTACAGACATGGTCAGCAACGGTGATGGTAACGTCAATGAGAATCCAGAACGTAATTCAGTGGTTTGGAGGCAAAGGTAACAACACTGAACAAGGAAAGTTGAGATTAATTTTGTAAAAAAGCGAATTACTGAGCAGCCTTTCACTCTGTTGATCACCGACAAAAAATGGATGGATGTGTGTTTCTGTGTGTGTGTGTGTGTGTGCGTGTGTGTGTGTGTTGTGCGTGCGTGCGTGCATGTGTGCGTGTTTGTGTGTGTGTTTGTGTGCGTGTTCCCTGCCAGTCGTGCCCGGTTTGTAAGGACTGCTTGTTTTATACAGCAAGCGGAGGAGTGTGAGGCACCACGCTGTGCGGCGGGTCAAGCAAGACCGCGTTCACATTCCAACGTTAACATGCACGCTATCTGCCCCCAGAAGCCAAGCGGACAGGGGAAGCACGGGTTACTGGGGACCGACTTACACACACCTTCTGATGCCCCGGTGGTGGCTTGTGAGGACTTTGTCATCGGGTGGGGGGGCCACCCGGACAACGCCCCCGCACCCCCCCCACCACCACCACCACCACCACCACCGCTCTACAACTGCGTACCAACAATCTGATGCCCCCACAAACTAACGTTGTATCTCATCTATGTACAGTATGATTATCGTCTCTCTCAATGTATTTGCCACACGTGTATTAACTTAAGTCTTTTACATTTGTTTTGGCTGTACAGAGATTTGTTTTCCTCGTGGTTAGACAAGAGACGGTGGTCTCTGTGTGTTGCTATGTATCCATCTGCTCTCCTCTCTCTCTCATCTGTCTCGTTCTCTCTCTCTCTCTCTCTCCTTCTTTGTTCCATGGCTGTTTTATATTCCATTTAGTACCATGTGCCATGCGTGTTGTCGTAGGTGACCACTGTTGGTTCTGACCCCATACTCCCCCCTTCCTAGTGCATGCTGCTCAGTGTATCTGCCTCCGCCTCCGAGGTACAGAAGTGCTCTTGTGTAGTGAACCCCCCCTACACCACCCCCTCCACCCCCACCTCCACCTCCACCCCCCTCTGCGATCGGACCTTGAATGTTGCCTTTGTTGAGTCCAAGCCGGTCTTCTGCTGTGGGTGGTGGTGTCTGTCTGGAGAGCAACCTTAGATGTAGGGTTCTGTGTGTGTGTGTGTGGTCAGGTGCTGGTGGTGCTGGTGTTGGTGTTGTGACTCCATGTTTTCTTCATGACTTTAAAGGAGACTGATCAGGACCTTCGGGTATGGAAGCCTCACAGTGGGGTTCAGTGTAGTCATGTACAGCCGGGTATGGCCGTATCTTTTGAATGTGGTCCGATGACCCAAGGTTCAGTATAAACTTTATTTACAGTAAAAGTGCGCAGACAGAACTTTCCTCCAATGTTTCCTGTTATTTATATCCCATAGCTAAAGCTTTCATGTAAATCATTCTACTTTTTAATAATGTAATTTTTTAATGTACATTTTTGTCCTTCAATCTAATTGGGCTTATTCATTTAGTTGGACCTTTTAATAATTTTTTCTTTTTTTTCTTGTGTACGCCAATTAAATGATGAATAATTGTTATTTTTTTCAAATGCTACTGTTTTCTTAATCCTACAATTGTATGGTAATAAAAAAAATGCTGTTTTATTCCCCTTTGTTCGTGAAATTTGCACTTTCCTACATTTTCATTTAGGAAATTGGAAAGATGTATTTCTGTATATAACGAACAAAACACGAGAGACATAAGACTCAGAGCGTTGTATCACTTCCCATAATACATGCATCTGTCCCTACACACCTCAGGTCTCAGCAGAGGTGCACTCCTCAGCACTAAACCAGACCCGCTGTCATCATTCTCCGTGATTTAGCGACGCGAGGATCGCCACCGACGACCATCCAAACAAACCGTCCTCAAGACGGCTCGGCTTGTTTCGGCCATATTTCCTTCCTGTCCCGGAGACGGAGAGTTATGTACTGGAGGCCATCCCTCCAAGTCCAACGCGCTGCGGTGATCCCTCAAGTTGAATAATGACGGAAAGGCATCAGACCCCCCCCCCCCCCTCGCAGGGCTGTGGGGTGAGAACAGATTGGAGTCGGAGGAGCATTTCGGCTTGTTGGCACGAAGCCTCTGTGGTGCTCGGGTCCAAGAGCAAGGCAGCGGGGGGGGGGGGAGGGGGATCCGGTGGTCCCGTGGCCCCGTGGCCCGGTCCTCCACCGTTCAGTGGTTGAAGGAGTTCAGGGGGCCGGTGGTGTCACAGCTGGACTGCATTATAATAGCCTACTGCGTTCAGAACGGAAAAACAGGAGAATCTAGTTTTTATATGTAGCCTAAAAAAAATCACCGTTCTATGAAGGGCTGTTTCTGTCCTGGAGGGGAGACTGTTGCTCATCATTTAAAATGGCAGCCGGGGTTTCGGTGGAAGTGCAGCCAGTATCTGGGAGACAACGAGATAACATAAACCTGAGGAGCACGGTTTAGAACAATGTCATCCACTATGGATTCATTCATTATTTTACCGACAAGACGGGGGAAGAATTACGAGAATTCTTCTCGTAATATTCACCATCTTTTTCCAGCAAAAATATATATACAGTATGTAACTCCAATGAGGTGTTTAACATCTTGTCTACGACCTTGAAGTGTCCTCTCCTCCCGTCCCTAATGACACACACACACACACACGCCAGGACCACCCCCCCAGGCCTACAGCACAGTTGGTGGTCCCAGCAGGAACCAGGGCAGCCTTATAGGGAGTGGAGCCGCTTGTGCAGAAGTCGGAGCTGGACTGTTTCTAATGTTTAGGCTCGGCTGCAGATACAGATACAGATACCGCTCAGTCCTCCTCCAACTCGTGGTGCTGTGCAGGGTTATCTGTCCAATGAACTCACAGGACTGACTATCTGTGTGGGCATGCGTGTCTGTCTGTCTGTGTGTGTCTGTCTGTGTGTCTGTCTGTCTGTGGTGTAGGGACGGTACATGGCAGGTAGGGGGCGCCTGTAGAAGCTGGTATGGGGCAACAGCATGAAAAGGCTGAAAAGATTATTACTACCAGTATATGAAGTATAATTAACAAATTAGAAGTAACATTCTATAGATTGACACATTATTTATTTCGGTTGATTAAACCATGGGGGATGGGTTTTATGATTTGCTCATGAAAAAAAAGTTAACAAAAGTCTATCTCTTACCTCAGGGCCACGCAAACTTGTATGGGCCCGAAGTGCAGATCGGGTCACAGGAGATTTATGACTTAAATGTTTTTATTTTTTGTTTTAGAGTCGAGCAGTGAGGTACTGGCCAGCGGGCCCACCAGGACAAATCGTGGTGGGCCGCCGTATCAGCCGTCCAAAAAGATATAGAACATTTTAAGCGGCCCTGTGTGTGCGTCTTTAGCCATGGAAAGCGGCGGGGCTTGAACATGGCTGTCCAGAGTATCCTACAGCTCTGTCCGCTGCTCCACAGGGATCACACTACATCCATCCATCCATCCATCCATCCATGAATCCATCCATCCATCCATCCATCACACTACATCCATCCATCCATCCATCCATCCATGAATCCATCCATCCATCCATCCATCCATCGTGCTCTGCATCTCTTCCTACATAAACTACATTACCCAGGGGTTCTACATAATGCTAGATACAGTCAGCCGCTTTTCCAAGATATAATTTCTTTATTTTACATATAACCCATCCATAAGTAGCATAATTACATTCTAGTTTACAAATATAAACAAGGATATTAGACATAACAGTCACATATTGTCTATAATCACGTAAATGTCATGCCTGATTACGCTATAAACTGCAAACACAACACTTCTTTGGGCACAATTGTGATTATTTGATTGCCAGAAATGTTAAACTCTCACAAAGACATACCTTTGCTCTTAACATAAACATAAAGTTACGTGAATCTGCATGTTGATCCAACTAAAAGCAAATCGAGGGCTTGTTACACGTCAGGGTTTGGTTTTCAGGATTAGGTTTGAGAGTTAATTTTAAGGGTTAGGGTTTGATGTTAGATTTTAGGGTTGGGTTTTAGGGTTAAGTTCAAGGGTTAGGGTTTGGTTTTAGGGTTTGGGACCCAGTGGGCAGGGTGAAGTTGGACAGGGAATGGTCCCAGCACGGCCTTGTCTTATGGGGGTTGAGAGGTTGAGAACTCTTGTCTTACATTAGAAATGCACTTAATGTAAGTCGCTTTGGATAAAAGAGTCTGCCAACTGCCCTAAATGTAAATGTAACTGTAAATAAAGGTCTTAAAGGTCTTAAAGGTCCTGTATTTAAATCGCCAGTTTGTGAGCAGGCTGTGGTTGAAGTTAAAACAGCTTCTGGATGATTTCTCTTATATTGGAGTCGGGTCGGATTTCGCGGGAAAAAGGAACGAAGTGATCAACCTCAGAATCAACCTCAGAATTACAAAGGTTATTGCAAGTAAGCGTGGATAATTAAAATATTTATATTTCACGTTTTTTTTTTTAATTTGTACGATGATGATTAGAACTAACATTAGTTTCTGATTGTTATTGTCTCAACCCACGGAGGTCAGAATGCACTGATTCTTACAGATAGTCTATCGTAGCTGTGTGTCTATAAAAACCTTTGCAATAAGATTCATTCAAACTAAGATCGCTGCATTGACTCCCAAACAGCCGTCATTAGGAGTCTGTACTGGGAGGCTGTACTGAGAGCCGGGAAATAACCGTGACTCACCTGGGATGACTGGAGGCTCCTTATGACTTCTGGCTGTAATTCATGTGTCTGTCGTTGGATGTTCTCTCTTGGCAAGAACTGTTGGCCTAATTGTCCTTTACTGTAAACATCTCCTCCCTGCCAGTAATCAGGTCTGGACAGAGAACACAGATCTGCTTGTGTTTTGTCTGACATTTTTACAGTCCCTGAATTAAACAGTAGGCCCTACTTCAGTTAAAAAATTTTAAAAATAACGCCTTCATTGAACGTTCACTTTGGTAAAAGTCCAAAGTTAACAGTAGTTTACATAAAATATACTCCAGTGTCGACTTGAGAACACTTCTTGGTCGCATATCTGTTTATTAAGATTAAAAAAAGGTTTCGGCTGTGCATTTGTATGAAACGTAAAAGTAAAATAAAGTAAAGTAGCACGTTTTAATGCCGACAATATTTCTACAATATCTACAATATGTGCGTGTGTGTGCGTGTGTAGGTGTGTGTGTAGACCACAAGGGGTCAGTGTTGGACCTTTTAAAGGAACTGCTTTGCGTCTTAATTTGATGCAGGATGTGTCTTCTCAGCCACACATCTTATAAGTGGATCTATTGATTGAGGTCACATTGTGTGTGGATTAATAAAGATCTTCTTCTTCTTCTTCTTCTTTACAAAACGATCCCTGTCACTGTAATCCATTAATGAGATGATGGAGAAAATGAATTGTGTGCAACTTTGTGAATATTAAGACCAATCCGATTCCATATATGTGAAGTAATTAAATGTACTTCTTAAAATGTGGGCAATCATTTTATACGGTTTATAAAGATTGTTTTGTAAATGAAGCCATATTCAATGACATAAACCATCCCGTTATGATGATCAACCTCAGAATTACAACGGTTATTGCAAGTAAAATTGCAATAAAAGCCCAGTTTGGGCAGGGCTTTGTACCCTCTGCCACCACTGTCCTCAACAAACTCCCCACCTGATGCCTCATGTGCTGCTGTGTGTGTGTGTGTGTGTGTGTGTGTGTGTGTTTACCATGCAACCCACTACGGTGAGAAACAACTGTTAGTCACTCAGTGAAAATGACAATTGCTTCATACCTTTATTTTAGTTAACACACAAAGCACGTTGTTTACTTACATTCCATTCCAGTACACAGTAAGTAAACAGTCTAAACAGCCAGACCAACGCGTACTGCGTCCTCAGAAAACAGAGGATCCCTTTGATAGCACCATTACGCACAATAAAATAGGATTTACACACATTATTGTACAAAAAAAACATTTTAAAAGGAATGACAAAAATTCTAAAATCCCTGACTTTTAACAACAATAAGTTACGAATAGGGTGCTGGCCACAAATGTTTAGAGTGCACACAAGCACCCAAAGGGAATTTGGCATTACTAGGTGTCCTGTTGTAGCACCCCCTAAATCTGGGCTTCAAATCAAATCTTTAAAAGCATTTACCACTAGAATGCCAATATCTTGTCATCGTTTTTATGAATTGAACTATATCATAAAAACTATATCATACGTTTTTTAGCTTCTATTGATGTAATGCGTAATCTTTTTCATAATCTACCTCTCAAATGTAGCTCAACATTTTGTGGCTATTTTATGGCTATTTATTATTATACATTTTTACTGTTAACTTTTTTGTACTGCAGTTTTGCATGAACGGCACACTATAAATACAGTTTGATTGATTGATGATTTAACTGTTTCGATTGATTGAACAGGTTTCCCGCCGGGATCACCATAGGTTCACAGCGACATCTCTCAGCCAACACTTAGGCGCACACAATGAAACTCACAATGAAAAGCTTACACAATGAAAGATTACAGAAGCCCTCGAACATGCGGGCAACACTTCAACGAAGAATAGTAGCACCAAAGTAAAAAGAAAAAGAAGTGTGCTACAGTTGGCACATTGAAAACATTTCTGATGAAAGGGGGAATGTCTTGTAAGACGAAGGTAATGACACTTAATAATTGATCATAAGACATCTCAAATTAGCTTTTCACTCCAAAAAGAACCCCCTACACTGTCAACTGATGAATAAGGGTAAAAAAAAAATACTGCTAAGGGTATGTCCAATTTACTTCCATTCACAGAGCATTGGTCCCGAGCAGAACCGCTCTGCTAATCCTCAGGCCACCAGACTCAGAGAGCTTTGAACCGAGCCGCTGCTCTCGCTGGAGGATTCCCTTTCATTAAACTCTTCAAAGTATTATCACTGTGGATGACATCACTGTCCCTGATGCTACGCTGCAGTGGCCGCCGCCGCAGGGAACCGTCGCTCGTTAAAAGCAAAACACAAAAGGAATAAAAAGATGTAGGTTAGTGCAAAGGTGCTAAAAGCTTCGGCTTGCTCCTTTCATCTTGACCATGTGAGCGGTTAACTATGCTAGAGGCTAGCTGTGCTAACGTTTAGCTCTGGTAGGGGTTCGCTCTGCTAGCGGTTAGCTCTGCTAGCAGTTAGCTGTGCTAGCGGTTAGCTCTGCTAGCGGTTAGCTGTGCTAGCGGTTAGCAGTGTTCGATATTAGCTCTGCTAGCAGTTAGACTTTGCCAGCCAAAATGGCATAATAGCTGCCTCAATTTCAGGAGCAGTCACCTCGAAGGGGTTTGGGGTTCGTAAAATTCACGATAAGGGAGAGAAGACTTGGTTAACACTCAGTCCAATAGTGGCGGAGGTTTGGTCGGTCTTGGAGCAGTTGTGGTGGTGATGGTGGTGATGATGGTGGTGGTGATGATGGTGGTGGTGGTGATGGTGGTGGAGTAGGGGGTGTCTGCATCCAGGTGGTGCCTAGGATGGTGGTGGTGGTGGTGGTGGTTCCAAAGAGAGCTGCTTCGCATCGCGTTCCCAACTTTCGAGGGTGGAACCATTTACACACACGTACACACAGTGGAGGGAGGAGACGGGGGGTTGCTAGGCTGCAGGTTCTCCATGGAAACGACGGCGGACTGGGGGGGGCTTCTCTCTGGGTTTTTCCCGCTTTTTTTTTTTTACCTGTGGGTCACCTGGTTGTTGAGGAGGCCGGGGAACGACTGCTCAGACTCTGAGCTCAACGAGCCTCCTGGAGAGCAGAGAGGAGGAGTTAGTGCTTCACAATGACCTTCTAGTGACCGATGTGCTGTAGCGCCTAAACATAAATATTCAGTTATAACATTCGGAAATATACGTTTTAATGTTAAAGTTATGATGTACTTATGATACAGTTTTAACTGTCGGACCATATTACCAAATAACAACTTTAGTTTAATAACTTAGCGTTCCATGCTAGCACACTTCCTATTTGAAGCATATATTGATAATTTCTTGTATTTTAATGTCCATGTTATTATTAATGCCAGTCACACGCCTCATGTCAATAATTCAAAACGCTGAAATCGCTTTAAGCCTCTCACTTAAAGCCTCATACTGGACATGTATACGTGTACAGTTTTTTAATCAATTCTACTCACATTAACACGATATTAAATAAAAAAATATGTTGTGTTTCTCCTAAATTCTAATTGGCTTGATCCGTCAACTTGGCATGGCAGAGTTTTAATTCTCAGAATGTTTTCCCTGTCAGAGACCGCCATGAATGTTAAATCTGGTGTCTGGTTATTAGGAGCAGTGAAACCAGAATCAAATTCAAATGCAATTAATAAACGACCACCAAAAGGCTCAGGCAGAACTAAGTTTTAATAAAAATCGTTGCAGCTTACGTTGTCATTTTACCAGTCTGGTGGCTGACGTGAATTACAAGTGTTGCCCAGGAAACATAAACCACTAGACTCTGGCTCCTGTCTAGTCTAGTGGCTAGACTAATATTAAAGGATAACTTTGCGTGTAACATGACAGAGTTGAGGTAAGATTTGGCGGACAAAAGTGGCGATCTGGGTGCAGGCAACATGGAGGCAAGGTGAGGAGGTTAATTTGCATATAACTTAAATGATACAAAGCTGTTCGCACATCTAATAATATAACGTCTGGCAACAGACTTTTATATTGACTTTTTTCTATGATTAAGGTGAAACAAGGCACAGTATGATTATTTTTCATGCCGAATCACGTTTTTAATTTGGGAAAAAACAAATCGTGGTTGGCAGGTTGGAAACACAGTCACTGCATAATTAAAACAGGAAGGAAAGTGTTTTCAGCGAAGAACGCAATAGTGGCTTCACCAACAACAAAGAAAGAGTGAAAGAGTGAAAGTTTAGTTTAGTTTTAGTTCGGTTTAACTGCTTTCCTACCGTTGTGGCAGCTGTACATCCATATGCGGTTGCCGTCATATCGACATCTGCACTTCATGATGTTGTTGGTGTAGTCGGACTCCGGGACCTCGTAGTTCGGGTTGATCACCACCTGAGTTCACAGCAAAATCACAACCCAAGCCAACACTGGGCGGTCCCAAAATTCCTTTCAAGCTTTCACTAAATCTGTACATTATTTATTATACGTTATTTAATATTTGAATATACATATATAGTTCTATAGAATATATGTTGTACAGCAGTAGAGTATATGCAGATTTCTGCAGCATCTTGGCCACATGGGGGAATGAAGCACAGGTCAAATACTGGAACACTTTCTGAATACTAACCACGCAAAAAACTATTGTTGTTGTTTTCAAAGTGTAAGCAAAGGCCAAAATATGGATAATAAACTATATAAATGAGACATAAATGAATACATAATATATTTCACCAGCTGTACTTTAATATTTAGCTGTTATTTTACTCTGGGAAAAAAGTTAAGAGACAAATAATAGGTAAAGATATTGGAATTATGTTTGTTTGTTTGTGAAAGAGAGAGAGAGAGAGAGAGAGAGAGAGAGAGAGAGAGAAACTAACCTGGAAGATGTAGTCTCCAGGTTTAATGTCGGTGATATCGACCCACTGGCAGTCGATGTCGTGTCGGTACGTATCCCAGCATCCCACGGTGATGCCTTGCTCCCCGAAGTTGGCACATTCATACCGCTTGTCTATCCCTGAGCCACGGAGCGGGCGGAAGGAGAGACTTTTAATAACTTTTTAACCCAGAATACAATATATATCTCCCCTCTAGCCCCAGCAGCAAACTCAACCATCTCAATATCTTTAACCTGATTTGAGGCCCCGGTGGACCGATAACGGTTAGTCTCATAGACCTGGGGACCTCTGAGGCCCCGCAAATCAAATAGCCAAACTAAATAAAAGGTGTTTTATCATGATTATCTCTGGCGAGGAGAGGAGAGGAGAGGAGAGGAGAGGAGAGGAGAGAGAAAGGAGAGCTGAGGAGAGAGAAGAGGAGAGGAGAGATGAGGGGAGAAGCAAGATATAAGAGGAGAGATTTGTAGATATACAGTATATATATATATATAGAGAGAGAGAGAGAGAGAGTTGGGGGGGTGAGAGGACAGGAGAAAAGAGGAGAGGACAGGAGAGGAAAAGAAAGGAGAGGAGAGAAGAGGAGAAGAGAGACAGATGAGGGGATAGAGATTAGAGGTAGAGGAGAGAGCAGAGGAGACTTACCTTCGTCACACTCAGAGTCCTCCAGACAGAAGCTGGCCTTGTGTCCCTCTGCCACCTTAGTGCCGTTGAGACTGAAGAGGTCATAGTGGGTGAACACCTCCATGCTGTGGTAATGTCTGCATACACACACAAGCAAACATGACACAGACACACACACACAGACGTGGAAACACACATTCAGGTCAACATCCATCCATCAATCAATCAATAATGCACTCATCCGTCACCATCCATCCATCTCCAGCTGGGTCATTACGTACTCTATTTAACATGACATGTCCAAGACATCACATAGTCAAATTAGTCCGAGGTTTACATGATGATTAATATGGTCAATGCTAAATGGATTGCATTTATCGCTTTTATCCAAAGCACTTTACACTTTCCTCACATTCACCCATTCATACACCGACGGCGGTGCCAACCATGCAAGGTAACAACCAACACGTCAGGAGCAGGTAGGGTTAGGTGGTGTCTTGCTCAGGGACACCTCGACTTAGCTAGGAGGAGCCCGGGGATCGAACCAGCAACCTTCCTGTTGCCAGACAACCGATCTTACCTCAGCTACTGGTGCCCATATGTAATATCTCACAAGATACACCCCAAACCCCCAAACCCATACTCCTATCCCACCCCCACACCACCACCCCCCACCATCGCCACCATCACCAACATCATCACCAGGGGATCCACCACCACCAGCACCAGGACCAGCACCCACCTGTGGCAGTCGTGCCACACCCAGGAGTGGCGCCCGGCCTTGGGCCTGAAGTCAGACTGGCCGTTGTTGTGGATCTGGGAGGAGAAGCGCAGCAGGCGGCGGTAGGAGTTGGCGGGGGAATCTCTGGAGCCCGACGCCAGGCACTCCTCCTCGTAGGCACACTGCAGCATGAACATGGGCCGGTCCTCCATGTAGGTGGTCTGCTCCACCACCTGGGGGTTCAGCACCAGGTCCGGGGCAGCTGGGGGGGGGGGGGCAGGGGGAGAGACGACGGTGGGTGGAGAGGAGAGAGAGGGAAATGGAGAGAGAGGGGGAGAGAGAGAGAAAGGGGGAGGGGGAGACAGATGGAGAGTGAGAGAAACAGAGAGGGGAAGGGAGAGAGAGAGATGGGGAGGGAATGAGGGAGAGGAGGATGGGTGGAGGATGGGTGGAGCGGGTGAGGGGGAGCATGGGCGGTGATGGTTTTAGGGAAGGCGAAGAAACAAAATTGGATTTTGAACATTTTCAAAGTCAATCCATGAGAAAATAAAAAGGTAAGACGAGGATGGGTGGAATATTACAGTCTCTTATAATTTAATGTCATCATAAAAGAAGAGCAGCAACAACATAAAAAGTGAGTAAAATGGCGTTTCTGAGGAGCCGGGTGCCCTGGCCAGCTTCCTCTTGCAGCGAGCCCAGGGAACACGTTCTGTATTGGGCCCTAGCTTCGGGCTCCTGGTTTGGGGCCCCTAGTTTGGGTTCCTAGCTTGAGGCTCCAGGGCCCCAAACTTGGGACTCCGAGCATGGCTTGGGGCTCCTGGCTTGGGACCCCTAGCTTGGGGCCCCTAGCTTTGGTCCCCTAGCTTGGGGCTCCTATCTTAGGGCCCCTGGCTTGGGGCTCCTAGCTTAGGGCCCCTGGCTTGGGGCTCCTGGCTTGAGGTTCCTGGCTTGGGGCTCCTGGCTTGAGGTTCCTGGCTTGGGGCTCCTAGCTTAGGGTCCCTGACTTGGGGCCGCTAGCTTGGGGCTCCTAGCTTAGGGTCCCTGACTTGGGGCCCCTAGCTTGGGGCTCCTAGCTTAGGGTCCCTGGCTTAGGGCTCCTGGCTTGGGGCTCTTGAGGGCCATCAGAAGCTCTCCCCAGTCTCATATCAAACTGCAATGGAAGCTTCAGAGAACCAGCCAGTCTGCTACTCTCATGTTCTGCGGCTGTTGAATTATGAATGTAATTCGTTGTGTCTTATGAAGCCAGTAAATGGCTCTGAGCGGTAAATCACATTTTTATGGGAGTCGCTCCCCTCGTCTCACATTGCGTACGTCCTCAAGAACACTCAACTCTCAGGCAAACACAAACTCATCGGCACTGAAACTCTCTGCTCTGTGTTCCAGTTTGCCAACTCTCTCTCTATCGGTCTCTCACTCGAAAAGTATAACACTGAATATATATTATATATATATATATTTTTTTTTCTGTCTCTCTTTACCACACTTAATGAAGTCATTTAATCATTTCAATCAACATGTCGGCCTCCAATCACACTTTGATTTGATTACAATGTGTTTAGATTGAGTCTCACTTTGATTCAACTACGCCAGTGCCAGTGTGTGTGTGTGTGTGTGTGTGTGTGTGTGTGTGTGTGTGGACAGACAGACACACACACACACACACACACACACACACACACGCTTCACGGACAAAACTTTTCTTAAAAGCGTCAATTCTACAAGTTGCTTCTCCTGCTTGTACCAGGGTCATTTGCTATAGAATAACAGCATTCAAGAATGTGAAGGTTTTGCACTCCGAAGGGAAAGGTTATGAAGCAGGAGCTTAGCTTTGTCATGATAAGGAATAGTTCTAGCGCCTTCTACTAGCACACTGGTTCGTCACATGACAATGGGCTGAGGAACGCCATGGTTACGGCTTCCATCATCACAACAACTCTCGACTCTGCTGCCTCACATTCATCAAAATGGTTGCATCCTCCAAACAGATTGAATGAATGTTAACATTAGCCATTGTTTGGTGTGTTTTTCTTCCCGGTCATGAGTTTATCGAGGAATAAAAGCATGTCTTCTGAACAACGGACTCCCTGGTTCCCCAGAGGGACTTACTCTCAGAGCAGGAGACCCCTGCGGCGTAGCGGCCCCCGCCCTTGGGGCAGGCGAGGTGGGCCCCGTGGTGCAGGCAGTGGGACAGGGTCATCTCCGTGCCCGAGCACCGCACGCCGCTCATCGCCACCCGGTCCGCACTCACGTCGCCCGGCCAGTACCACGTCTCCTGGTGGGGGGGGAGAGAGAGAGAGAGAGGGGGGAGAGAGAGAGTGGAGTCACCCTGGGACCAAATATGCCACAACCTAAGAACCCCTGTGTCTCCTCCTACCAAACATGTTGTTGATTAATGTCTTCCTTTAGAAAGACAGAGAGAGAGAGAGAGAGAGAGAGAGAGAGAGAGAGAGAGAGAGAGAGAGAGAGGAGAGAGAGAGAGAGAGAGAGAGAGAGATGGGGGAGAGTGAGAGCAGAGCAGAGCGGGAGAGCCTGAACTTGCTCTTGTTACCTTGGTAACTGGCCACCTTGGTTATCTGCCACCTTGGTAGCCTGTAACCATGGTTACCTGTCCCCTTGTTTACCAGCACTAAGACAAACTTGGGTCTGTTTTGTTAGAAGAAGCCTTTCTGGGGATGTTTTAAAAAAAGTTTACAAAGAGTAAAATGTATTGTAAAAGAGAAGTGATTCCCCACACTGACCACTAGAGGGTACACCGTCTCCATGAGGATGAAGGAGGTTATAAAAGACCATTCATTCAGCATAATAACTATTCAGAACCACATGAGCCTTATGATCATCAATCGATCGATCGATCTATACCTTGCAAGTCTGTCAGTATGTATGCTGAACTCATCACCATCATGAACATACATTTGGTTTATGTATGTTTTACATTTCAGGGGTTCAGGTGGTAACGATATTATCTGGAGCAGAACACTGGAAACCTAAATGTGGCCTGAAAGTAGGATGAGGTTCTCATCGAGCGACTCAGTGAGGAACCTGCACCTCAGGCTCCATCAGTAACAGATGCTCTACCAAGTACTCAAGTACCACAGTAAAAACTAACAGAAAGACCACATTAAATAATAAGGTGATAAGGATAAGGTATATACTTATATAATATATAGTAATAATAATGTTTGTTCTTCTGTTTTATTGTGATCTTTTAATGTTGATGTTCGAGACAAAAGAAAGAAATGATTATACAATAACACTATAATATAACAATAACTATTTTATCTCTAATGTCCTTTCTTTCCCTGCCTTGTGGCATCATCTTTTACACCGTGACTTTATGGAAATAACATTTCCTTTTCTGTCTCTCTCCATAAATGTCTCAGGCGTCAGTGTTTCCATTGTGGCGGGTCCAGAGTCCGATCATGGCCCCCATCCACAGGTGGTCATAAAACCGTCCCTCTGTCAGCTAGTGTTTCCCAGGCATGACAACCCGGTGTCGTCGTGACAACAAGCGTGTTACCCTGATGCCAACACACTACAGTCCTAGGAGCATATGCTTGGATTCAGGCAACACAGGGCTGGATGGAAGGCTGTCCACATGCTAATGTCAGAAGACCAGGCCGTTGGTCGGACAGATGCAGTCTAATGAGCTCGCCTTGGTTTGCCTCCATTGCAACATACGTGTGCAATAAATATATGGTGTCAACAGGCAAACCTTTTTGTCTAAAATCAAGGGTTGGAAAATAGTGCGTAAAATAGTGAATTTCAGAGGTTATTATTAAAGCAAGCATACAAAAGCAATGTATCACGTGAATCTAATTATAATCATGTCAACAAAAGCTGTGTTATCTAATGGACTCTGGCTATAGGTATGAACGCTTAGAACCTATTATTAGTTAATAAGGCCCATAGACATTTAGGTTGACTTTGGAGAAGCCAAACTCCCTCATAGAGAATGAACGTAAATATGAATCTAGAATTGGATTGATGATACTCATAACTATTTTAAATGCAACATTTTTTCATTTGTAAAAAAAAACTGCCTTCATATAACAAGTATGTTTACTGTTGGAAAGTGGTGGAAAACTAAACTCAAAAATCAAGGGAAAAATAAAAAGACCAGAAAGATCCTTCCCGCCAAAACAAAACTGCTCCCAGCAGGGGGAGGTCATATAATATGTGCAACTGAATATTTTCCCCCATCACTCCATGGGATATGGTTTATTTTCCTGTTATTTTATTGTGATCCACGCTTGGCAGGGACATCAGCTAAGAGTACTGTTGACGTTAAGAAAAGCTTTTTGGACGTCTCCTCGTCCCTCCTCTGGTGCTGCTACGCTGGAACGACTGGGAGATACCATGTGACTTTCATCTAAAGGGTCCCACACACATGGGACACCAACATGTTGGGCGGCTGTTAGAAGGCAGGGCTGGGAGGAAGGCTATAAATGTCCACGTGTACATCCCCAGGAAATGAGGAAGCTCAACATAGCCAGAACACACACACACACACACACTTTGCACGAGCATGCCTCACACACACACACACACACACACACACACACTTGCACAAGCATGCCTCACACACACACACACACACACACACTCGCACAAGCATGCCAAACACACATGCACACACACACACACACACACACACACACACACACACACACACACACACACACACACACACACACACACACACACACACACACACACTTGCACAAGCATGCCTCACACACACACACACACACACACACACACACTCGCACGAGCATGCCAAACACACATGCACACACACACACACACACACGCACACACGCACACACCACAAAGTCATTTAATGTACCAAAGGGTTAACTTGGGACTATTTACAAAATACAATTTCATGGAATTAAATGGAAACTGTTTCAATACAAGTAAGTAATTAAGCAATTATTCATTTTGTTTTATTATCGTCTTCTCTCCGAAATGTGCTTTTAAAAACTCAAACAAACAAGGGGTTCCTAGACTAAACAACAGCGAGGAAGATTGAGCTGAACATCACCATTAGCCTAGCCGCGGTTAGCTCCATAGCTCCCCTATATACCCGGCCGGTGTCTCACCTGGAAGGCGTTGCTGGCGAAGCCCAGGCCCAGCTGCCTGCAGGTCACCATGGCCTCCATGGTGCCCCAGCCGTCACTGCACACCGTGCCCCACACCAGGGAGCCGTTCCTCTCCACCAGCACCTCCACGCGGCCCTCGAATGGGTTCCGCCCCCCGCGGAGACGCAGCTGGGGGCGCACAGCATGGAGACGTAGCATTACCTCAAGGGCTCATTTTTCAGTTACTCAGAAATGCTTTTGTCTTTGCTCTGTAATCAAACACAAAATCAATAGTGCGTTTTTTTGTGGTCGTACAAGTTATGTTATTATTAAGAATGCTGTGTGTCCCCCTTGACAATGAGCTTAATCAATGTTAAAGGGCCCCGGTTTTACCACCAGGTGTTCTTGGCAAGCCGTTTAAAAATCTAGCCATTAGTGACATCACAAGTGGGAGTGTCCACTCAGATGGGGTAAAACGTGGTGCTGGGGATGTAGTACAGAGAACGCAGGAAGGTAGGAAGGAACTCTAAAGAGGAGCCAAAGCACTAAGATCAAACCTTGGGGTGCATCTTTGGTTGAACACAGGAAATGTGGATGTGATTGGCTCACTGACAATCAGGGCATAATGTTTTAATACAATCAGAGAGAGCAAGTGATTATTGATTACACTTTGAAAAAAAACCAACAATCATATCCTCCTTCACTGCTACTTAACAGACATTGAATTGAGATACATGTCATTAAGGAGCAGGTCGGGGTTAATCATCCTGAGACAAGCAGACCTGGGATCAAACCCAGTGCTGCTTGGCTGAGCTTAACCATTACACTATTCCGCCTCTATATTCGACCATAATAATGAAGAATTGCTGCATAAATGCATGGCTAATCGGTTGGTCACATGTTGTTTGTCCAGGGTTCGGGGCGGGGGGGTGACTCACCCTCTCCTGGAAGCCCATCTCGGGGACGTTACAGCGGACAGCGGCGTCCTCCTCGTGGCTGCAGCCCAGGGACTCCTTGTCGAAGAGACACTCTGTGATGGACTTCTCGAACCCGGAGCACTGCACCTCGTTCATGTGCACTGGACCCATGCCTGCAGACAGGAGAACACAGAGCACAGACCACGCAGAGAGAGTCAGCATACACAAGCACAAAGTTCTTCAGCCCATCAATCAATCAATCAATCAATCAATCAACCAAAAATAAAGTAGACAGATAGAAAGTGTTTTGTCAGGGAAACAACACCGCTGTCCTACTGTGTTATAGCAGAACCTCTGATCCAGCAGTCCTACTGTGTTATAGCAGAACCTCTGATCCAGTAGTCCTACTGTGTTATAGCAGAACCTCTGATCCAGCAGTCCTACTGTGTTATAGCAGAACCTCTGATCCAGCAGTCCTACTGTGTTATAGCAGAACCTCTGATCCAGCAGTCCTACTGTGTTATAGCAGAACCTCTGATCCAGCAGTCCTACTGTGTTATAGCAGAACCTCTGATCCAGCAGTCCTACTGTGTTATAGCAGAACCTCTGATCCAGTAGTCCTACTGTGTTATAGCAGAACCTCTGATCCAGCAGTCCTACTGTGTTATAGCAGAACCTCTGATCCAGCAGTCCTACTGTGTTATAGCAGAACCTCTGATCCAGCAGTCCTACTGTGTTATAGCAGAACCTCTGATCCAGTAGTCCTACTGTGTTACAGCAGAACCTCTGATCCAGCAGTCCTACTGTGTTATAGCAGAACCTCTGATCCAGCAGTCATACTGTGTTATAGCAGAACCTCTGATCCAGCAGTCCTACTGTGTTATAGCAGAACCTCTGATCCAGCAGTCCTACTGTGTTATAGCAGAACCTCTGATCAGCAGTCCTACTGTGTTATAGCAGAACCTCTGATCCAGCAGTCCTACTGTGTTATAGCAGAACCTCTGATCCAGCAGTCCTACTGTGTTATAGCAGAACCTCTGATCCAGCAGTCCTACTGTGTTATAGCAGAACCTCTGATCCAGTAGTCCTACTGTGTTATAGCAGAACCTCTGATCCAGCAGTCCTACTGTGTTATAGCAGAACCTCTGATCCAGCAGTCCTACTGTGTTATAGCAGAACCTCTGATCCAGCAGTCCTACTGTGTTATAGCAGAACCTCTGATCCAGCAGTCCTACTGTGTTATAGCAGAACCTCTGATCAGTAGTCCTACTGTGTTATAGCAGAACCTCTGATCCAGCAGTCCTACTGTGTTATAGCAGAACCTCTGATCCAGCAGTCCTACTGTGTTATAGCAGAACCTCTGATCCAGCAACGCTGTCCTACTGTGTTATAGCAGAACCTCTGATCCAGCAGTCCTACTGTGTTATAGCAGAACCTCTGATCCAGCAGTCCTACTGTGTTATAGCAGAACTTCTGTACCATCAAAACTAAACAACAAAAATGAGAGGGCAGAGGACAGAATCCGAAATGCAAAGGTAGTAATATATTTAAATTGTATTAGTGGTACGCAAAGAAAGTCGTATTAGATGCCGCAGATCAAAGTGCTTTCTAAATTCCACCACAGTCTACATTTCTAACAGTTTAAGAAATTTGCTTTGAAACGTCGAACGAGCCTGAGTGACGGAGACACATTCTTTGGGCGAAGAGCACAGAAACTCAAAT
>PIJE02000547.1:93172-133172 GCA_002895965.2 Coryphaenoides rupestris | reverse complement strand
GTAGAGAGCAGGTGAGAGCAGGTGAGAGCAGGTGAGGCAGGTGAGAGCAGGTGAGGGCAGGTAGAGAGCAGGTGAGAGCAGGTGAGGGCAGGTGAGAGCAGGTGAGGGCAGGTAGAGAGCAGGTGAGAGCAGGTGAGAGCAGGTGAGGGCAGGTAGAGAGCAGGTGAGAGCAGGTGAGAGCAGGTGAGAGCAGGTGAGGGCAGGTAGAGAGCAGGTGAGAGCAGGTGAGAGGCAGGTGAGAGCAGGTGAGAGCAGGTGAGGGCAGGTAGAGAGCAGGTGAGAGCAGGTGAGAGCAGGTGAGAGCAGGTGAGAGCAGGTGAGAGCAGGTGAGAGCAGGTGAGAGCAGGTGAGAGCAGGTAGAGAGCAGGTGAGGGCAGGTAGAGAGCAGGTGAGAGCAGGTGAGGGCAGGTCAGCGACAAACTCTCTCATGTTTCTCTAATAAACGTTGGGTCAGCAGGTGGGCTTGTGACGCACAATCACACGGCTGCTCTGAGATCACTTCTGATCCAGTGTTTTATGCTCCACATGCTTTAGGACCATTTGAAGACTATTGTTATTGAGTGTTTAATGTCTCAAGTGTGTTTTTAAGCTCATTCTCTCAAAATGTCGTCTGCTCTCATTGTTTCTGAAAAACTCCTTTGTATCCATGGTAAATGGATTGCATTGCATTTATACAGCGCTTTTATCCAAAGTGCTTTACAGTTGCCTGACATTCACTCATTCATACACTGACGGCGGTGCCAACCATGCAAGGTAACAACCAACACGTCAGGAGCAGTTAGGGTTAGGTGGTGTCTTGCTCAAGAACACCTCAACACTTAGCTAGGAGGAACCAGCAACCTTCCTGTTGCCAGACAACCGCTCTTACCTCCTGAGCTACTGCCGCTGCATACATGTCATTGAAGAGCAGGTAGGGGTTATCAAAATGTGGTTTAAAAGTTCCCATAAAGGCCACTGGTATATAGAAACACAATGCCTTATGATTCGCAGCCACAAACAAACTACGACCAATCAGTTTATGTTGCATAACACGCATGTGTTCTCCAGAACATTGAAGTCACGCGCAGATTGGGTTAAAATGACGTGTGCGGAAGCAGAACATAAAAGGTCGAGGTCGTTAAAGGCTCGCAAAACACTTCCAGACCTAAAAATGGGGTCGCGGGCTCAAATAAAAAGTTTGGATGTGGGTGCCCTACCTTGTCCGAGACGACCTCCAGAAAGGGACTCCTTGGCGGTGCCGAAGCCCAGCTCCCTGCACACCACCGAGGCGGCCAGCAGGCTCCAGTGGTCGTCGCAGATGGTCCCCCACTCTCCGTTCTTCAGCACCTCCACCCTGCCCTCGCCCACGATGGCCCCGCCCCGCAGACGCACCAGGGGCTGCTGCAGGGGGAAGGGGGGAGACAAGAGAGAGACGGAGGAGGAGAAAAAAAGAATTACAGAGTGGGAGGGAAGCAGAGAGGGAGGGGGAGAGGGGGAGAGAGGCAGAGTGAGAGGGACACAGGGGGGGGAGAGAAGTGGAGAAAGAGTAGGAAGAGGGAGAAAGTAGGGGAGAGAGAGAGAGAGAGAGAGAGGGAGAGAGAGAGAGAGAGAAAGGATCGGCTGAACACGTCGGACAGGGATTGTACCGTGGGCTGAAGGGAGAGAGACGTTTATTTAGGTCGCGCTGGTTCAAGGAGGCCATGTTCCAAAAATTAATAGCCAGATGAATGTCTGCAGCCGGGGGACGGGTGACTCACCGGCGGCTCCGGCATCAGGACCGAGACACAAACCCTGACAGTCTACAAGGAGCCGGTGCCGTTCCTCTGCCAGTATTGTCTACCCAAGGCTTTCACCACCCAACTCTTTGTCAACAATAAACCTTTCAGGAGTCAGAATGCCGACGGAACAACACGGCCACTTCTCTCCGGGTGTAGGAGTGCGTTTGGTTTCCAAACAGGGGAATGATTAAAAATGTTTCAGGGTCAGGGTCATTGCTAACAAAATGGCATCTTTTGATAGAAAGTGTTATAATAGAGTTCATAGAAATGTTAATTAAAGTCTTTGGTGTAGTTTGTGAATTTTCATGAGCTCTTTTGTGAATTGATTCTTTAAAGCCTAAAGCTGTTTGACCGTTAAAGAGAAATCGTTGTATTCTCACAGCTTCAAAATATGATTCCTCCTAATTAAAAAAATTCTGTATTCACCAGTCAAACCCTCAGACGTGGTCTACACATCAATAATAATCCGTCTCGCCCAATATTAATGACTCATCTCAACAGAAATAACAAAAAACAACCCACAGTCACTGGTTTCACAGCCTGGCACGTAGAAAAATGGCGCCGGTGTTAACCGGTTAGCTGAATCGTATCCTTTTATCACCCAAACCCAGACGCCGAAGCCACTGAACTAAAGCAAAGCCGCTTGAGAGAGCGACGTGATATTTGTTTTCTCTGTCAGTTTGTTTGCTGATTCCGCTGCCTCTGGAAATCACCTTCCCTCCTCTTCCCTCATCCTTCACCGGTGCCAGAACCAAGCCGGGCC
This sequence comes from Coryphaenoides rupestris, assembly GCA_002895965.2. Lineage (NCBI taxonomy): Eukaryota > Metazoa > Chordata > Actinopteri > Gadiformes > Macrouridae > Coryphaenoides > Coryphaenoides rupestris. Next base: position 130,652 of record PIJE02000547.1, on the reverse strand, counting down.
TCATGGAGAATATATAGAGAGCTTTGGCCGTCATTAAGACACAGTGTCCACCCAACCGAAAAAGTCTGGTGTCTGACTACTGTCAGAATACTAAATTCTCCCCCAGATACGCCGGAGTCCGCCTCAGAAAAGCAGCCATTGGAAAAGAGCACAGAAGTTCTACTTCTTGTATGACCGAGCCAAGGATAATATTGCTAAGGCCGGCGCTGTAAGATGTCACAAGAAAACGCAATGTGGTATGTCTTGTTCCAGGGTTAACTAGGGACTAGACAGCCTTTTTGATAGCCATAAGTTATCTAGAAAGGTATCCAGCTATCCAGAAAACAGTAACAGACAACAGTTAATTGTATCTGTCAACAAAAGCCTTCAAATCCCCTGACCTCAGGTCTTTTTGTAGCTTTTAATTCAGTGAGAGAACCGACACTATGCCTCCATCCCTCCATCTCTCCCTACATTCATTCCTCCATCTTCCAATCCACCCTCAACCCAAAGACCTATTTTTCTACACTATTATCCTTCTGTTACACATCACGTCGATTTTTCATCACAGATCGGCCATCTTGGTTCTAAACGCTAGCTGGGTGCATTCTGTTCCCCCCCCACCCTGGTAAGATGGCCGCTAGGCAAACAAGGCCCGTAGCACGTCTCGGACCTACCTCCTGACGGAAGGCTTTCCTGAAGCCGCTGACGGGGGTGGGGGAGAAGGCCCGTCCGGGGACACAGCTGACCACCACGGGCAGACCTCCACCACAGGTCTCGTTGGTCTTGCCTCCCCCCGACCCCACTCCACCCGGCACCACGGGCCCCTGACCCAGGTGGCAGCTGGAGAGGTGGGCCTCGTTCCCCGTACAGTTGACCGAGTAGTCCCAGTAGGAGGGCTTCTTCCGGCGGGCGAACATCCTGGAAGGGATAGGGGGGGTCGGTGGGGTGGAGGGGTGCAAGGCAATTTGGTTAGTCATGAAGATAATGATTCAATTATAATCTGAATGGGTTTAGTCACACAATAATGCATTTGTCTTGGCGTGTGGATGCAAGAAAGTATATAAAATACAGTACAGTAGTAAAAAAAAAAAAGGATAAATCAAAGAAAATAATATGATTTGTGATTTGTGTTCAGTGGATTGGAAAATATTTGTTACAACCTGAAACAGACGAGTGAAATGATCAAGTCAATGAAGGAGACATGATTGAATCGTCTGTTTTGATAGCTCTGGGCTGATGGCTGAGGATATTGTCTTTTCATTTATTATTACTCCCCACCAAGAGCACAGTTAAATGCTTCGCTTGGGTATTACGATCAATACCGTCTCAAACACTGCCCACCAATGTCTGATGTTGTTTTGTTATTTCTCTACAAAAATCAATTGAAACGGGCAGCAGACAATCGGATAAGACCGCTGCTTTACATACGAGACCTGGTCCAGCACCCATTTAACAAAGTGGGGTTAATTGTGTCCTTTTGAGGCCACTGCAGCGTTAATCATTTCCTCTTCCTACATTAGCTGTTAGCATCAATAGCTGTTAGCTACAGTATTAGCTACAGTATTAGATGAATCTATGGAGGGAGAGTTTGACTCCCAGCCAATAGGCTCTGGGTTCAAACTGCAATGTAAGATGCTCAGTATGCTCTTTAATGCTATAAAGCATTCACTGCAAGTCATTTTGGATAAAAGCTAATTAACAAAAAAAAGAGGATACATCGGTGCTATTGTATCATAACTCAAACATTATACTCTGGGGAGCCATCAGCATCAGGGTGCTTACTTCACCAAAAGCGTCTCTGAGAGGACGACGGAGTCAAGGCGTAATGAGCCGAGCCTCGCGGAACAGCCTGTGCTCAGAGCTAACGTGAATGAAGCGCAGATAGAAGCAGTTGCCAGGAGACTGCGGTTGTGTCTCATCTGCGACCCAGGGCCCGGGTCCGCTCTGACAAGAATGTTCTGAGACCGGAGCGAGGACACGCTGTGTTTCCCGGCAGCTGGGATACGCATCCGAGCGGCTCGGCGGCCGAACCCAAAGTTTGAGATTATCTGGCAGTGACCTATTCCTGAATTTCTTCAAATATTTCATCTGAGTCTGTGTTATCTGTTTTGTTCACTTGGTTTATACAAGACATTAAACTCAAACTCAACACTTCACCATCGCAAAACCCCACCTCACAGAGGACCATGAGAAGGTTTTACATGTACATGGATTCCAGAGTCCATAGGAAAGATGAACTGGAGGCCCGAAGCTTTGAAACTACAGCAAACCCCGAGATTACGGCACAGAACCGCAGCGAAACTTGGCGGCGAGCCGTGGCAGATTCGAGCGTCTGTAAAAACAGACGAGTCGAACGAGGACGTGCTGTCGGTCACGTAGATGGAAAAGCCGGGGGAAGCAGAGCGGTGCTCTGTTGTGGTCACCGGAGCAGAGAAGACATCCCAGTACTGCACAGCCCAGCAGGTATAGCTTCATCTCACTGCTGGGAGCGCTCGACTCCTCAGCCATGACTTAACTATATACGTAGAGAGAACCATCCATTAGATAACCATACATGCTCTAATGGGAAACTCGCCACATGAAGAGAAGTATTTATAAGAACCCTTTTAACTTTTTCTGACTTTAAGCTAAATATTCTGTTTGCATTACACATTTTTGGAAAAATATCAATGGCTTTCGGCTAAAACCTCAGTTTTCAAAGGATCTACACAGATGGAAACCATGTGATATCTGAATGTAGGCCTTCAACACACCTGTTGGTCACACACAGACAGGCCACTGTTTAACTATGTAGATTTATGTGGTTTTAGCGGTCTGAAGCGCAAAGGGGAAAGTCTGAGTTCAGACGTAGGAGTCAAGGTGAACCGTGAAGTAAAAGATCTGTGATGGTGGAGGTGGTTCTGCCATAATAACCCTGAAGGACCTTCCGTCAGACTGGAAGAACGTTTTCTAAACAGAGCTGAGGTCAGCAGGTTTAGTTCAGGTGGTCTCTGGTAACACTTGGCTGTTGTTCTGGATAAACTGTGCTTATAGTACAGTGCAGACTGGTAATGGGATGGAATTACAGGACTGTATAAGTATAAGTATTGACATTAAACTGACATAGAGGGCAGGAGGAATGTCTAGTGGAGCAGCAGTGGTTCAGGGGGTAGAGCGGTTGTCTGGCAACTGGAAGGTTGCTGGTTTGATTCCTAGTTAAGTGTTGCTGTGCACCTGAGCAAGACACCTAACCCTAAGTGCTCCCAATGAGCTGGATGTGACCATGGCTGACACTGTCGCTGGTTTATGAATGGGTGAATGTGAGGCAATATTGTCCATTAACCATTTAGCGGTAAGGGTGTTGTGTGACTCTCTGCGTCTGACTCTCAGGTACTCACTTGTAGACCCTGGTGTTGTACTTCCTCTCGCCAGGGAAGCCAAACATGCCACAGATGACTCGGCTGTTCTGCAGGCTCCAGGCCGCGTTGCAGATCTGCTTCCACTTGCCCCCGTCCTTCACCTCCACATAGCCCTCCATCACGGGGATGCGCTTACGGTAGGACGAGAGGATGGCCCGAATCCTGACGTCCTCCACTTGGATGTTCAGGTTCTGGGGAAGAAACAACAATAAATATTTCCAGTCAATCAATCAATCAATCAATCAATGGCGTGATTGAAGAAACTCCCACACTCAGCAGCTAACAACACCTCAACACCTTGTTTATTAGCGGTAAACGTTTCAGCGTCAGACTGACACATTCAATCAATAAATCATGTTTTCTATCCACAGAAAAAGTGAGAGGCTGAGAAACTACTGCAACGCTGCCGAGCACAACGATTGTGTTTGCTGTGGGTAACCAACCCACAGCTAATTTGTACAGAGCACCCATAACTACTGTTTCGGGTGGCCTACATTTTTTTTTATTTGAATCAACAGCGGCTGGTTCCGTGTGTAGCTAACTCAATGGTATACTTGTTTTACAATGGATGGTGTTGTTAATTGCGATAGTAGGCCGGCAACGTTGTCCAAATCTGCGTCTGGTTGAATCGTTGCATCTAATTACAGGAGTTAGCATGGGTAGTTAGCATGGGTAGTTAGCATGGGTAAACAAGGTTTGCAGTGCCTCACATCTGTGGAGAATCTGCATTTCGCACAATTAATAAGGGACCTGAACGGTGAGCGCAGCACATTGTAACTTCAGCAGCGCTCAACACATCGTTTAGTTTACCTCGAGCACATGTTTTCCTCTGCTTAATTAGCTTATTAATGCGGCAACCCGCTACCATCTGCACTGCAACTGTACTGGGCACCAGGAGTAAGCTGTTTTCTGTACAGAAACAAGCTCCCAACGCACCAGGTTTTAGTGGGGGCGTCACAGTGGGATGGAATTTTCCCAGCACAAGCGCGCCCTTGTGAGCACACGTGCGGCAGGGCGCCGTTACACCCGTGACCTTTCTGTGGTTTTAAACTTTAAACTGTAAAGTAGCACTAAAAGAGGAGGTGGTGTTGAAAACCTCATCATGTACCTTCTGAACTTTATATTAAACCATATATTACAGCTTGTATTAAATGTTATATTCTGGTTGGTTCTAGTCTGGATTAGATTCATAACATGTGTATTAACTGATATCATTCCTATCAGTGTTATTTTATTCAATCAGTTGAGTTTTCAAGAGGGGATATCAGGGTCTTGCTTAAAAGGTAGTATATGTAAGGATCATGAATTCCTTCGGGGAGTACATGTAGGATTTTACATGCACAAATCGTTTTAAATTGGCAGTATATGAACAGCTTGTAATTTAACTTCAAAAATGTGACCTTGTAATTTAACTTGTGAAAAACTGTGATAATACTGATAATGGCAAAAATGACAAATTCTCTTTCATAGATTTTTTATTTGTACAAGGTTTATTTATGATTAGAATTGATATAAGTTTATGATTGTTATTGTCTAAACCCACAGAGCTCGTAGTCCAGAGCTCCAGCAGACTGCATTTCCTTACCAGCCAAAGAGGTCAGTAATGAGAAGGAATTCATGATTCTTGCATATAGCAACTTTAAGACCCCGGGTTCATTGGATGCCCTTGGCTTTTGTTTCCAACAGCATTTTATTTTTTCTCATTCTATTTGTTGTTTTATGTGTTCTGTGCGTTTTACAGACAAATAAACAGACCGATAAATAAAACGGAACCCTGGCTGGACTGAGGAGGTGATAAAGGTAGAAGATTGCGTTGAACACAACCAATCAAGTGGACCATCTGGTCAGGGGCCGATCAATACCGGCCCCTTTGTGAGGATTAAATAAACTCCCTCCCTGTCTACCGCCAACCAAACCCACATTCTTGTGCTACGTGACAGAGCAAGCTAAACGCCCGGGGAGCTCAGACCTTTGTCTGGATGGGCGTGGTTGGTGGCTGGTGGTTGGTGGTCAGTTTTCTTAGCAGGTGATCTAAGTACAAGCATCGTGTCAGATGTGTGAACAGGAATACTAAAACCCGTCAGATCACATGATGAGAATTGAGCTGACGTCACAGAAAAGAACAAAAGCGGAGAAAAGGAAACAAGCTGCTTTTCTGTATACTTTTGACCAGGGATAACCCAGTATTACCCACAATGCTCAGAGTGAGAAAGGTCTACTGTACAAAGAGCTGTGCAACTGAGAGCCAGCTGAGGTCATCATGGTGAATAATAAATGACAGGACGTGTGGTCGTGGAGAACCCTCTCCAGTAGCACATCCCCTACCAAGACAGATAATTATACGGTAGCAGTCCGTCAGTGGGTAATTAGATGTCCGAAAGCTAAAAATTCCCTTAGCAAGGTCCTTCGAGATACCTCGGAAACCGCCATTGCCTTGGTGAGGACACAAGAAGGTTCTGGAGAGACCGGGCGTTGACACGCGACTTTGACATTCAGCTGGTGCTGATGAATGTCTGACGCATTTTTTCTCACCTCATGGACTGTCAAGCATATGCCAGATAGACCAAGATGTTGGCAATGTTAACTCATATACAGACAGAAATCTAAACCAGGAATATCTCAGATAAACCAGGTTGCTGCTAATAAAGACATACTGTAAATACATCCAGATCCATTCTGGACGAGTCACTAAGTGTTTATAGAAGAAAGAGAACATTCTCAGCGTCCCATTGGCTGGGGATGGATTAGAGAGCTGGGTTGGCTCACGTCTCCCTCCTCCCCCATTTCATGGACGTCTTCCTGTTTAGGTTTCAGATGTTTCTGCACATGTTTGGATGACATGTTTGAAGGAACGGTCGGTTGGCTGAGGCAACATGTGTGTGTTGTTTGTGGAGGGAGGAGGTAGCGGGGGGGTTCTGCTGTGTTTGTCTAAGCGCGAGGTGGCGCTCTGCAAAGGGAAAAGCCATTAAGTCTGAGCGTGACTTCTTAGCAAAGAGGTGAAGGATGCATACCAGAGGCATGCCGGGCTGCACACCATTTCATTTCATTCCATTACTCTCAGGTTTGTGGATATGTGACATAATGTGGGCGTGACAATAACTGTACAAACTCTAGTAAGTCTCGACAACACATACGATTAGAATTGTTTCATAAGAGAAAGGCGCTCTTGCTAATGCTATTGCAAAGCCCTTGAACTTCAAGTTTGTCCCAGCTTTCCTGGAAACGTGAGCCGCCAAACTGGGGCCTCAGGTGCATGTGGAAAACCCATTCTTCTCATGGAAGTTTGCTCAGTGCGAGACGCCACAGCAGTCATGGAGAATCGATTACGTGAGTTGGAAATGACCAACTAGAGAGTAAAAGTGGGAAAACCAAACAAACTAGGAAATTACATCATATGAGAGGTATTGTGTTGAGTGGGAAAACTCGGTTGCACAAAGGTTGCTGGTTGCACTATGGAACATCTGGGTACACGCCTGGTTGGTACATTGAAGAAAACATTTATTGGAAGCAAATGGGGGAGTTGTGCAATGATGCAAACACACAGGGAGCTAGCACATGCTAGTTCCATGCGAGGACTAACACAGCATGACCTGGATGGTCTGGAATATTAATAGTCCAGACTTGAAGAGGAACGTATTGGCTCCAACATCCAAAACTGTCCCCAAATGTTCACTTTGGGAAACCAAGGCCAGGGCCCGGATTCATAATGTTGGCCTTTCTGAACCACCAATAGTGGTTAATAGTAATAATAAGGGTTTATAATAATAATAAACACAAAACAATTCATTGGCATCTCGCACAGCCCTTTTCCCTGGAAAAGTGTGTTTGCATGTAAAGTTCGCTTGACATTTCTCCATCATGTAAGATTATTATTTTCAGTAAAACAATTAAAAGTTTATTAAAACTCAAAAGATTCAGCTAGTTAACCACAACAACCATTAATGACTGAAACCAAACCTCGGCTGCATCGGGGAAGGCATTGGCAGCAGAAACTCTGAGGTCACCTCATCATCTCCTCCGCCACCCCACCATCCCCCCGCCCCCCCCACCAGCACCACCACAACCACCATCATCACCACCACCACCACCACCACCACCTAGGGCTAAGACAAATATCTCCATTGACAGTGATGAACAACACCATAGTCTACATTGCTCAACGCTTTCCTGTTCACTCCCTGCAGGTCTTTCGGAATTAGAAACACGAGGGACACCTGAATGTCAAGCATTGGCATCAAAACCTGTCGTTTCAAAACAGAGCTTGGGGTTTTTCTAACGGCGACAGATTCACAGTTCTGCAGTTCTGCAGTTCTGCAATTTATAATGTTCCCAATTGTGACTTTGTAAGATCTCTGCACACGGCACTCCGATGACATCTTCATCAACATCTGGGCAAGAAGAACCGAGGAGTGCATCCTTTCAACATATGGTTCCAATAGAGAACCTGAACCTCTTGCAGTACAGGCAGCAAAATGCCTGCAAGAGCTGCAGTTGACACAGGAACAGTGAAACCGTTTATCTCAGCAGGACTCACATCACACTTTTTGAACGTATTCTCATAAAATCCTGTATGCTGTTGTATATTTAACATGAGCCCCATCCAAGACAATATGTTGTATCTGTTGATGGACAATAACGTTTGGTAATCTAATTTATTCTGAAAACTACTCGCTATTTAAGCGAATCCTCATTAAGGTTTAAACTTGAATTCCTGAGAAAGAGGATATGGTTTCTGTGAGGAGGAAGGTTATTTAAAACACTTTTATGTAGAATTCACAGCTACTTCTTTTCTGTGGCCATCTGTAGTAATCTGAGGACGTGTAACCGGAGGGCGGACACCTTCCCACAAACCCACAAAACAAATTGACAATTATATGTTTTCCTCCGATCGTAGAATCCACTCAGTGTCACATGCCGCCATGTTTTACTATTCCGTTTGCAGTTGTTTCCGTCAGAGCAATTAAAAGGCTCTTTGCTTACCAATGAACAACAGATGTTGCACAGCACCCGCTCTCCCAGAACAGCGTTTAGAGTTGGTTTGTGGAAGATTATCATGTAGATTAAAAGGGAATTAACTGGATTTTGTTCTGGCACGAGAGATTTATCCGGCAGTGAAAACATGTGAAAAGTAAAGATACGCTTGAAAGAGCAAACACACCGGCTGACAGAGCGGATTATTTGCTTGGCAAAGAGATAATCAGTTGTTAGTACTGTACAGTACTGTTATCACTGAGCAGATAAAGCTCGCATTTGTACTTCATCCGAACAGATAAACCCATTCCCAGGGAGTTTTTATTCGTGAATGATATATGGGTTGTTACTAAAACAGGTGGATCCAGCAAAGGCAATGTGCTCAATAAAGTATCGGTAGAATTGTTCAATATTTGCTGTGCTGTAAGAGTATGTGCATTTGGACAAACTGTGCCTGGTCTTCTTTTTTTTCATTTCATTCCAACCTTTATTTAAATTCCTTGGAGGAATCATTGAGGTGCATGTAGTGGTGAATGTGTGTGTGTGTGTGTGTGTGTGTGTGTGTGTGTGTGTGTGTGTGTGTGTGTGTGTGTGTGTGTGATATATTCTCAAACCTATTCTTAGCTTGTATAAAAGTAGACTCAACAACCCAGCATGTGAAAGCATCACCGCGTGTGTAAACCACGGCCGCCTACGTGTTGGTCGTCGTCACGCAGGCCTGTGGGTTCGGTTGTGACTAAGAGCACAGAAATATCTGGAACAGGAAGCATGATGTCAGCCTTGGCACGGAGAGAGCAGCCATGTATTAAGTCTGCTCCGTGGTGGAGCTACAGACATCATGCTGACAAGGCACTTTTCACACCATCCTACTGTGGCCTGGCGGGCAAGGGAGAGAGGGAGAAAGAGAGAGAGGGAGAGAGAGGGAGAGAGACAGAGACAGAGACAGAAAGAGAGAGAGAGAGACACACACAAGTTGAACTTTCGGCTGCACCGGAAAAAATGAGTAATCAGATAGAAAATGAGTCGTGTAAAACGATGCTTGGGGTGACCTCAACACCACTCCAGGGAAAGTAGCTTGGAGGGGGGGAGAGGAACAGAGAGAGAGAGAGAGAGAGAGAGAGAGAGAGAGAGAGAGAGAGAAGGGGAGTGAGAGAGAGAAGGGGGGAGAAAGAGAGGAGGGGAGAAAGAGAAAATACATATATATACAGTATATTGTGAAAAAGAGAGACAGACAGAGAAAGAGAGAGTGAAAGAGAGATAGAGAGGGGGAGAGAGAAATTCAGACATAAAGAAAGCAATAAAGAAAGAAGTAAAGGAAGTTTATATTCGTCTTTCTTGAGTGCATGGATCTCAGGTTGTCTCTGGAAGCGACATTTAAACTGATATCAGTTTATGAGTCAAAGTGGGGCAAGATGTAGCTTGCAGTCGTGACTTATCAGCCGAAAGATCTTCAGGAAGAAAGAAAACCCCCACAACTGCTCAAATTCTTCACGCTGCAAATCCACAAGTCACTGACTCATACTCACGTGGACGCACACGAGCCGTGCAGGAGCATAATAGCACATCAAATCCAGCCAAGTAACCTCCTCGTTGTGTGACAGGAGGCTAAATCTGGACCTGGATCTATGTCAACGAAAAAACAACACACCTTGTTCCCTCGTGAAAAGCCCTCAAACCAAAACTGTTCCCCACTTCACTTTTACATTTTGAATTGATGTAAAACAAACCAATCGGGCACCAAAGCTGGCCTGCAATAATACTTCTCCCCGTGCGCCCGTCCCTGACTGTCCAGTTGAATTAGAAGCTGATCTTTCATCGAAAGCTACCTTGATGCCTGCTACTGGTTTTTTTTTGCCGTTTATGGCGTTGGTGTTGGCAGCACAAGGTCGCCATTGATTAACGCTACGAGCTGTCAAGCCCCGGCGCGGAAATGAACGAGGCCAAAGACGACATTTTCATAAAACCAGAGGTATTTCTTAATATTGAAAATCGGTCAGGGATGGAATGCAATGAATGCTGGCCGATTCCCAACAGCACGCTCCTAGAAGACGCTTTATTCTCCGCCACTGAAAGGCAAAAACAGGACAGGAATACAAACAAACTTCCCACATATAAACATTCCAGGACAGAAACTCATCTCTGCCCCTGAGAGACGTCCACTGAGAGTAACAACGCGCTAAATATAACACGTCCAAACAAAGCCCTTGTTTCCACTCAGCCACAAAGCTCTTTCACAGTTGTATGTATAAACTGTTGTGTTCACATTACATTGCCCTGAATGTAAATGTACATTGGATATTATAAATATATATAAAAGCTTTTATGCAAACCGTCTTACAAGTGGGGCTGAGGATAATCAAAATGCGAGTAACAACCTAGTTTCTAAAATGACGTAGCTTCTCAAAGGACCTAGCTTCTAAAACAACCTAGCTACTAAAAAACGACCAAGCTTCTAAAAAACGACCTAGCTTCTAAAAAACCTTCTAAAACGTCTAGCTTCTAAAGACCTAAGGCTTCTAGCTTAAAACGATCCTGGCTTCTAAGATGACCAAGCTTCTAAGATGACCAAGCTTCTAAAAAACAACAGCTGACCAGAGGGCAGAGTAGAGTATATGTGAGTCTTCTGACAAGGGCCTAGAAGACCATAGGCTCTCACTGTGGCTCTCTTGTCCTTCCATCAATGAGGCAGGGAAGGTCACGTGACACCAGGTTGGCCAGGGTCACCTGACCTCCTCTGCCACAGTCTCCATTCAGTGAGTGACCAACTGTCCAAATGTCATCCTCACCTCTGCTCTACTATGGCAGGGCAGGCATGCCTCACACATCCCAGTATCAACAGGGTGTTGAACCATTTGGCATCCCTGAGCGTATCAGGTGATCAGGTCACAGCTAGATGGAGCCAGACTGTTGAACTGTAAATACAGGTGCTTGCCAAGACGTGATGCAAATGTAATCACACACACACACACACACACACACACACACACACACACAAAACATGTGTTCGGAAGTAGCAGGTATTTGAGGTAGCAGGTTGTCTGTGTAGTCGGGCTATCTGGGCCCCATTCCAGGATATATTTGTCACATTTGTCACATGATCGCACCTAAGTTACCTGTGAAGCACGACTACCCTTCCTTGATTACACAATATAGTGTTTGCATAGCGATCAAAACTGCACTGTGTAACTATTTGCCTGTGGACATGACTTAGGAAGTTCAAGATTATTTGAAATTGTGAGTGTGTGAGTGTGAAGTCCATTCACCCATGGCTGAAACAACCACAGGGAATGCTTTCTTTAAATATAGTTTTTTAGATAAAACAATGAAGATACAAATGTTTACAGTTACAGAGTAACACCACTTACATAGCGCAGATTAAAGCTAGCTCATCACACATATGTTATGTTCATATCTATGCTCACTGGCTAACATGATTTAAGACAGTAAAGTCCATATTCCAGTACAACCACGTTTCTCTGTCTCGTGGCCAGTTAGCTTCATGGATGCCAAACTGGGAGCAGAATTTTCAGAAGTCTTTTGAATATGAATATTTAATACACAACAATATTGTTATCATATGCTGTTCTCTGGGTATTTTTTTCTGGTAAGTCCCAATAGACCAGGGCCTGGACAGACAGGTTAGCAGTTGAGGAACTCTCTCCAGTGAAAGCTGATGTATGAAATACCTGACTACAGGAAATCCCCTTGGTACAGTTTCCATTGAAATGTGAACAATATAATTTTGTGTTGATGTGTAATGTATAACCACATGTTTTCGTACCTGAATACTACGCTATACAAAATAAATACTATACTAGTAAACCCTATTTTGTGGTGTCTGAAAATATCCTATATGTCAGTCTGTGAATATATATACTGTATGTGTTATAATGCATTCATATGTGGGGGTAAGGAGCCCATATCCTGGTATGAAATGTAGAAACCTTAAAGGGCCCTATTACAACCAACAGGCTGCACCGACCCAGAGGTGATCACGTTGGTTACTACTTCCAGATGAGGGGGAAGTAGTAACCAACTGAGGGGGAGATGAGGGGGAGGGGGGGGGGAGGTGGGTGGGGGGTGTGATCACGCTTGGTCTACTACTTCCCAGATGAGGGGGGGGGTGTGATCGACGTTGGTTACTACTTCCAGACGAGGGGGGGTTGGGGGGGGGCGGGTGTGATAACGTTGGTTACTACTTCCAGACTGAGGGGCGAGGGGGGGGGGGGGGGGCGTGTGGGGCCCACGAGGGAGAGTGAGACATTTGGATGCTTTTAAAAGCTCCACATGTGGCCAGCCTGCTGCTGGGTAGATGGAAACGCTGACTTGGTTATACGGCTGGAGAGAGCCAGACGTCTAGACCCGGCAGTGCAAACACAATATATATATAAATGTATATATACTATATAGTACTGATATATACTACAGATACTATAGCCTTTTTCACCTCGGGATCATTTTCAATCAGGTTCTCGGACGTCTTAATGGGACTACTTATAATTACCGAATGGCCTGATTACACTATAGTCGCTCTATTGTTGAGATCTTGGTAATGTTTCCACCACGGTCCGTGGCGTTCCAGGGAAAGGGGGTCGGTGAATCGGTCTCCGATTTCTAAACTCAAGTGGACCCTGACTTTTCTTCAGAGAATGCCGATGTCTGCTTCTGCTTCACATCCTCACAGACATTCTTATGAATTAAGCAACTTTCCACACGGCAGAGACGAGAGCAGAGAAGAGGCTGAGAGACACTGCAGGAGAGCTAGAGAGAGAGTAAGAGAGAGAGTGAGAGAGTGAGAGGAGCTTGAAAGTGACAGAGAGAGAGGGGGAGAGAAAGAGCAAGAGAGGGAGCGGGAGGAGAGAGAGGGATGGGAGTGTGATAGAGAGAGATGGGGGGGTAGAGAGCCAGAACGAGTGAAAGCTTGAAACTATAAGAAAGCCAGAGAGAGAGAGACAGAATGAGGGAGAAAGAGAGAGAGAAAGAGAGAGAGAGAGAGGGTGATGGAAGAGGGGTTCTGGTTCGCTCATAACATTGGAATGTGGACGTATGTGGGGCAGTGAGAGATAACATTAGAGAGAAGGATTATCCTGGGAAGATAAAACTGCCTCCGGTGGCCATTACCGCAGGGTTCATGCACAGGCTGTTCAGTGAGGTCCTGAAGCCTCCGCTGACACCCAGTGACAGTGATGAAAGCACAATTACACACAATTACCAGTTTAACCTTACACACCCCCATCCACCCACCCAACATGCTGTGACTGGCAGCTACGCTCGCTGGTACCAACCGGAGGATCTTATTGGCTCCCGTCAAAAAGGTTCTCTGATGTGTAACCCTGTAGTAACAGATCACCCAGACAAACAAAAGAGCAAAATGTATATTTTGTGCGGATGGACGCCGTTTTAAAAATGCAGCTGAAAACGTTAATATCGACGGAAAAACATCTGATGTGCGTGGGTCGGCGCTCACGTACCTCCACGTGGTTGGGCAGCGTGTTGATGAACTTAAATCCCGGGATCCGTTTGTCGCTGCACACGACCCCGACATCCTCCGTATGCTTGCAGTCCGATACTCCGATGCCGTTGGACGAGCACAGGGCCAACGTGCGTTCCTTCCCGGTGCAGTGGACGTTGTCGAACCAGACACGCCCTGATGACACATCAGGGAAACGCCGGTGAATCTCCCAATTGCGCCCCGAGAGGGAGATTTCAGTTGTGATCGGAACGTGACAACGAGTCGCGATAAGGGGCGAGGCCGAAGGGGGTGGCAAAATCCAACCTCAGCACAATAAATGGCGGGGAGCCCAGAGCCCATTCTTGGTCAGCTTTTGTCAACATTGTTGGGGAATGAGGAGATACCAACCAACAGGCTGTTGACAACCGCCAGGGGCGTGGTCAACCATCCACGGGTGGTGTTTCATAGAGCTGTAAATTGGCCTTGTTCATACGAGCGTTTTGAATCCCTTGATCAAGCAGGGATCTCTCTTAAACTCCCCTGCGTGCAAACAAGGCTGAGAAGTGTTGTGTAAACACAAGTTTTTTAATCTAGATACAGTCAAAGTTCAAAACCCGTAGAATCCTAGAATCTTGATATGTCTCGTGTAAACACGGCCACTGAGATTAAAAAACCAAAAGAATCAAGCGTTCTATTCAGTGTGTGGAGTCGTTGAACTATATTGATCGTTTCTTTCTGTTTCCTTTGATCGTGTTGTTGGAGAAAACATACACTAAAACTAAAACCATTGCATCGTTATACCCTTACAAGTTTCCAACCAAATCCCTCACTCCAATAATTCAACATTTAAAACACAGAAACACAGGCTTCCAAGAGACGAGGGAGGTCGTGAACGCACAAGAAGCTGATCAAACATCCACTGAACTCTACCTTCTCCCTTCCCGTACTTCGAGGACGGAGACCAGGACATGGCCTCCAGGTAGCCCAGCTCGCGACACACCACCTGGGCGTTGTGGATGGAGAAGTCGTCATCGCAGACGGTGCCCCACTCGCCGTCATAGAACACCTCCACGCGCCCCTCGTTGTGCTTGCGCTTGTCGCCCGCCAGACGCAGCTGGATCCTGGGCGTGTCGGCCGGGATCTGGGGAGCGCTGTACACCTCCTGCTCGGCGTCGGGGTAGCCGGGCGGGTAGCCCATGTGCTCGTACTGGGCCGGGACCAGCGGGGCTAGCATTGCTAGCAGCAGGGCCACGCGGAGGGAGAGGTGGTGGTGGTGGTGGCGGTGCTGGTGGTGGCAGGCAGCCTGCATGTTGGCTCAGATGGAGGGGCTTCCAACAGAGGGTCCTGGGGTATGAGATGAGACTTTGTTAGTCCTGTGAGGGAAGTCCAGGGGTTATAACAGCAAATTACAGAAAATAAAGTGCAATTCGACACGAAGATTTGGGATTGGGTGAGTAATGGAATAAATTGAAGAAAATGACTTTGAGACACATGTCATTAAGGAGCAGGCAGGGGTCTCTGCTCTTGGTTGCCTACAGGTTAGAGGTTGTGAGCATTGGGGATCAGATCCAGAAACCTTGGGCTGGGAGTCCAACACGCTAACGACTCGACTCTGCTGTTACTCAAACTGGCCCTTGGAGACAAGAGGACGAGCCAAGGGTGCTTTGATGCGGTTTGAGGTCTGCCAACATGATGTCACCGCGCTCATAATGGTTTTTTCTTTCCAACAGCTGGACGGGGGCGTGTCATCGTGATGGCATTGTGTGTCATTACCCGACAAACAAAGCTGTTCACACAGTTTTAGAACTGAACATCCTCTTTAAGTTGCTCTTAAGTTGAGGGAGCCACTGCAGAGCCCTGGATTCACGTGAAGCATCAGTCTAGAGTCCATTCACTTTGCATCCACAAATCACACACTTGCTGGAGTTTAGGAAGTGAAAACTAAACAAGAGCAATCCCCCGCCCCCAGCCCCGCCCACACCCCCGCCACCTGTGAGATGACGCAACACATAAACCACCAAAAATAGCCAAGACTGTTCTCCACTGGGGCCCTTGTAGCCTTCCACAGGGGGACAGAAAATGTATCACATATCGCACACACCAGTGCACACAGAAACACAAATCAATAACACAGCACACACACACACACACACACACACATGCATACCAGCACACACACTTCAAAACAGCACCACAACAACAACCCAAGACGTGGCGACAATGTGTTGTGCATTGTCGAGGAAGCTCACTGCACGCCAGGAATTCTAAACACGCCACACAGATATAAAAGTTGTCCACCAGTGAATTCATCATCCCCGTCATCAACCTCTTGCGTTTTTCTCTTCAAATCCTACAGCCGGAGTTGTGTTTTGAAGCGATGCGCTTGAGACACGACGGCCGTCGCTCCGAGCGCCGTCTGACGGTGCTAAAGCAACAGCTGTCAGAAGCGGGAATGGATCTGGGCTTCATGTGCTTCAGGAGCTTCTCCCCATTGTAACGTGGCAGCGGTTACACAAGCCCCTAAGCCTCCAGAGTTACCCAGCACCAGGGGCCCGTGCCTGGGGCGATCCAAAACAGGCTCTCGGAGGCTTTCCTCCCGCTGGGAAACGCTCCTGTCATCACTAAATGAATGGCCGCCACACACCGAGGAAAAAAAAAACACCTGAGAAGGTTCACGGAGACTTAAGTATCCGAGCAGTGGTTATTCGAGAAGCTAAACATTGCTTTCAATCTGGTGTTTGGAATCCACCAGGTTTTTAGCCTTTTTTTCCTTGGCAAGAGAGAGAGAGACCAAATGAAAACTAGACAGCCAATGACATCAGGCTGTGGTCTCGCAACATCCAATCGAAGATGGCCGGCTATCCTGACCTTCTGATCTCAGGTTTTCAATGGGAAAACTTGTTAAGTTCGAAAATGTTAGAAGGTTACGAAGAGCAAATGAGTGAGTGAGAGAGAGGGAGGGAAAGAAGAAGTAAAGAAATAAATAAAGAGATAAATAAAGTAAGTAAGAAATAAAGAAAGAAAGTTATCTACACGTTCTCCACTCCAAGTGTAAACCTTGATGGTCTAAATCAGCTCATCATTGTTCAGAGAGGACTGCTGTGGAAAACACATTCCTGGTGCCAATATTCACAGATCTTTCCCAGTTTCTTTGTCTGGATTCACACAGAAACAAGACCCTGCGTGAAGGAGACTGAAGCAAAGATGTGAAGTCTAGAACAACGTCGGGATGGATTCATCCTGAACACGACTTAGTTTCACTCAAACCATTTGTAAGACTTTTAAAAACACGAACCACGTCATCAGATCAGATGTACAGATCGATCGAAATAGAGAAACTGCAAGAAGGGTTCTCACAGAAAACACCTCAAAAAGAGAAATCAATCTTTAGTTTTTATATACAAACACCAGAAGACAAAGAAAAGCTCAACTAATCCTGAATTCGGTGCGATGATCACTACTTCGAAATGATAAATACGATCACAATAAACATTCAGCAGCTACAAGTGATCAAGATTGCTTCTTTTATTAATTTATTGTTAAATACGTGTTAACACACATCCGACTCACCCTGTAGATTCCAACCGAACCGAACCCGCAGGACCTCTCGGTGACTCCGGTAACTCCGGTAACTTTGACTCCGGAGCTCACATGCAGCTGTGCGTCCCCGCTGGCCTGGACCCGTGGATGGATGGATGGGTGGACCTCCAGTCTATCCTATCCATGGGTGGACCTGCAGTCTATCCATGGGTGGACCTCCAGTCTATCCATGGGTGGACCTCCAGTCTGTCCTATCCAGGGTGGACCTGCCCCAGCGCACGCCTCCCTCTGCAGCTCCGATGACCTCATGCGCTTCAGGGGAACAGGACACCTAACGGAGTACAGCCTCCATAAAGACTGTCAATCACCTGTCAATTTCCCCTCTTTTTCTTTCCCCATCTTTTCTTTTCCTTTTTCTTTTTCTTTTTGTATTTTTTGCATATATATTTATATATGTGTACTTACTTACCTGTATATATTTAGTTCTTTATATGTATATTTTAGAAACTCATATTTATACATTGATTGCAACATATCTCTTTGTTATAGAATATCTGCAATTGTACATTTGTAAATCGACAATTGTAAATTAGATTTGTTTTGTTTTTGTTTTTATTTACCCCTCGCTTTGGCAATGTACAGTAAATGGACATTTCCCATTCCACTGAAGCTCTTTAAATTTAAATGTAATTGAGAGAGTTCCTCAAGCGGGATTACTACTTCAGGGGGGGCCAATAATAGTTAACATAAGGACTGCCACTCACACACACACACACACACACACACACACACCCCGCCCCATAAGAGGATCCTCCTGGCCTGCTGTTCTCCCGACCATCGCCTGTCTGTGGTGGGTAGCTGAGCTGGAGGCTGGAGAAGACATCCATGGCAACAATTAGCGGCGCTAAATTGTATGCTTTTCAAAAGGCGAATGACCAGTTGAAAGAAGCAAACCTTGTCACGCCGCTGGGACGGGTGCTACCTCAGGACTGAAGTCAATTTCATGACATTTTGGTTGACATGTTCGTTTGGTCTCTTGCGTTGGAAACACCAAAAAAACTGAGTAGGCCTATTCATGTAGGTTTAGAATTACAATATAATGGTGATTAAATATTAACATGGGAGGCTCTAAGGGGGGGGCGGCAACAGTAACACTACGCTTGGACCCCCCTGCGGCCCCCGAATGAAGAGTCTACAATAATGATACAAACCCCCCCCAGCAACATGGTTCTAGAATCACCACTGAGTATGAGCAATTGCTTCTGATCCCAAGAAGCATATTTTTTGTTCAAATGTGAAAAAAAAGTTTGGCCTAAGCCTGGTCTCGAAGGTGAACTGTAGCCCACATAGCCACATGTCATTGCTCGTTGAATCAAACACTGCAATTAAACCACGCAGACAGTTTGGCTTTCGTGGTGGTTTAGTCCGGGGACCGGGCTCATGGCGACAGTTTCCAATGGCCACACATAGCGCTGTTTGAGCCGTCGTGTGGTGTAACCGTGCAGGGGGACGTATCAAAACCCCAGCCCAGGCCAAAATGTGGCAATAGGATTTGAAAAAGATAGAAGAACACTATATGGCACATAGCCCCTAGTTTGTGGAGGTTACAATTTCAAAAGCAATATTCTTCATTCCCCAGATGAACAATTTGGTATCAAGTTTACATTCTTCCGACCACGTCACTAATTGTGTGCCACTCTGGGACCACCCCTATACTACACTGGACACACCATTTTGGATTTTGCAATTCTCGCGCCTCTTCACATGTTGAAACCAGGCAGCGTCTTGGCAGTGTACTGATCAATTGAATTGCTATCCGGCTATCCATCTTCGGTTTGTAAAAAAAAAAAAGAACACATTATTAGACTAACTATAGTCCGCTACTTCTATTGTATCTTAATGGATCACACCGGTTTGCCTCAGTGTTGTCAAAATGGCTGACTCTCTGAGATAGCCCCGTGACGGCGCCAGGGACACGAACCACGCAGTCATCCGTCATTGTCCATCATGCAAAGGCCATCATTCCTTCACTGATTTACTCCCCACACAATGGGGCTCTGACATCAAGTACCTCCTGACAATAGGGCCAAACACCAGCAGTCCTGGCAAGGATGAAATATGTCCTCCAATTGATTGCAGTGAAGGCACTCATCCATCTTAGAGATCAAATTTTACGACAACGGAAAAATTATCTCTGTCAGAAGCCAGTAAAACAGAAGAGGACAAGAAAGAGAGTTTTCATCTGTGCTTTGGGTGTCAGATGAAAGGCCGTCTCTCTGGCTGCGCCACGCTAAGGCGTACAGACTGCTGTCGAGCAGACGCCGCACCATCGAAGAAGAGACTTTCTGACAGAATCTTTAATGCGGGGGGGGGGAGGGGGGGAGGTGGGAGGGGGGAGGGGATCCGTCGAACTGTC
Source organism: Coryphaenoides rupestris (assembly GCA_002895965.2). Classification (NCBI taxonomy): domain Eukaryota; kingdom Metazoa; phylum Chordata; class Actinopteri; order Gadiformes; family Macrouridae; genus Coryphaenoides; species Coryphaenoides rupestris. The sequence goes on along the minus strand of PIJE02000547.1, from coordinate 110,893 downwards.
TGCACGGTTCTGGATCAGCACTGAAAAGAGGATTGCAGTGAAGAGAGGAGAGTCACGGTGGCAGCGGATCAGAGAGGAGAGAACATTGCATTAGCATGCTTTGCAACGTCGGATTCCCGTCTTCTGATTAGATCTCGCTGCGCCCGTCGTTCTGCATGACACACCAGCAATGTGAGGACCCTGATATCCAACACATGTTAGAAATCACATCTTTTATACAAAACATTGAGAGAGAAAATACAACAACCTTGTTGTCACACATTTGCTACAAGCACAGGGAGGTATTTTTATTCATTTCTGACAAAGAAACAGTGACATTGCCGGACAAATGATGCAGAATCCTTTACGTATCGACGTAACTATTTACTATTTATTATTTAAGTATTTACAGTTCAGTGCACTGAACACAGCACATTAATTTGCAGCAAACTTTTGGAAAGAAAATAACCCTGAGTGTGAAAGTGAAGCTCGTTCACGACCCTTCTTCTTCTGTTCTTTCATTAGGTTTCTTCTTGAAGCAACGGCTGTAAAAACGAGGGGGGAAATGGAAGTTGACAACAGGTCCACTTCCATAACTCACAAGATTCACCTACCTCATAAAAACTATAAATTCTAGCTGTAAAACACAGATTGACTGCAGAGATGCCCTCACCCTGTACACCGCCTCTTGACTGCCGGGCTCTGGTCTCTCCCAGTTGCGATTGGCCAGAATCCTCAGGACCACCAATCCAAAGACTACGATTACAACTGCCAGTGAATTTGCGAACACTGCCTCCGGTGGCAGAGACTTGTATGGCTGTGTTCCATTGGTAGTCCCCTTCCTTTCAGTGGAGAAAGAAGAAAAAAAAACAATGTTCAGTTTCCCACGTGAACTAATGATTTTTTTAATTATAATTTTTATCTTATATATATATGATTCATTTTTTAATCCTTCTTTGCTACGGGGGCAAAGAGACTAGATAAGTTGCGATATAAATGTATTAATTCAAAGCTTTTCAATCAAAAATGACGTTAAATTGGTACTCAACAGAGAGAAGATGAGTTTCTCATTGATGCCTGAGATGCAGGCGGCAATGCTGAGGGTGAGTATGGAGGCCCCCAGCCACACGTGCAGCGGCTTCAGGGCACCGCGCAGCCACGCTGGGGAGCAAGGCAGCAGGAAGCCCCCCAAGCCCACCGCCCACTGGAGGATACAGAGAGACAGGTAGACGGACAAGTAGGCAGACAGGCAGACAAGTAGGCATACGGACAAATGGACAGGTAGAGATAGGCAAGACAAAACGGCACAGAGAGACAGATGGGTGGACGGACAACCAGAAATATTTGTATTTGATATATATTATTTGATAACAGAAGACGCTTCAACAGTCTTCGCTAATGCAACATAGAAATGAATATTATAATATTAATATTATATAGTGTATTATATTATAATATAGTATTATATATTATATCTGTTTATAAGCTTTTTTTTTTTACATGGATGGTATAATCGCCTTGGACAAAAGCTTCTGCTAAATGCCCTAATATAAATGTAAATAGAGCGTGGGACTGTGTGGTTGGCATAATTGGCCTCACTTGCCCCCGTTTGAGTCAGAGTTGGGTGGGGCTGCAGTCTCACCTGACCGAGTTTGAGTCAGGGTTGGGTGGAGCTACAAGCCTGTGGTGCATTGCCTAATCAGTTCACCACAGGTTAAGTCAGCCATCAGCACACACACTCAGGGAGCGCTAGCATGCTAGCTTTATTTCACCTGCTCTGTCTGTCATTCATCACAATCTTTGCAATAAACCAGACTTTTCCACACCACTACCACTGCCTGTGGTAGTGGTGTGGAAGTCACATAAAGTGGCATTGTAGCAGAGTCTCCTGCCACAATAATTGGGCCAGGTGAGGCCAAATAAGCCAGTCACCAAACACACACACACACACACACACTCCCACAGTACGCATAAGGTTGTTTTTTTTGTGCGTTCCCGGCGACCTTACCTGCGTGGCGAACAGCGTCACAGCGGAGATGCCCACCCAGCTGTGGATGGAGTAGAGGGCGGGGATGTGTTCGGCGTTGTGGACCTGGAACACGGCACACAGGCCCACAATGGACAACAGCAGAGCCAGCAGCATGAGGCCGGCGTGGGCCAGCTTCCAGGGCCGCTTGTCCCCGCCCCAGGTGAGCGGCACGCGGTACAGCACCGCCCCTGCAGCGCAGAGGCAGCGGCGGGAAGGAACCACAAGAAATCACATTCACTCTTGTCACATCTTACTGTCATGGAGCTGCTTTGTTTGTCCGCTTTTGTCACTTGATTGTTGTTTTAGTTGAGCACAACAATAAATGACAGCGGTACTTTTTCTACAGTCATCCGTTGAACAGACAGAACGGTATACATGAGGATCATGAGGAATAAGGATCCATTTTTACTCCTTTCATTTTTATCATTATTATGTATATTGTGCCGCTCAATATATATATATATATATATATATATATGTATATTTTCATGTGTGTATATACAGTATATGTCTATTTTCAATGCATATATATATTTAAAAAAAAGTCTCTTCTTGCTCTTTTATCTTTTTTGGCAGGCTTTCACCTGCCATGTCACAAGAATCTCACTGTTCAGAATGGCCGTGTTATGATGTACATGTGACAATAAAACACTTCTGACTTTGTACTTTTGCAGTGAGCTACTTTTACATTGAGTAAATGTTTTTTATAGCCAGTAACTTGAGTGCATATTTTTTCAGCTGCAGATATTTGGTGATACATTAACAATTAGAGTAAATGATTTAAAAGGTTTGAAAGGTCTCACAGCAGGCATGAGCAAACTACTGCTCATGGCTTATTGAGGTGCAGTGTGCGGGGACCTTGATATTACAGGCAGCCGTTGGGGGTAAAACTGTGTGGTGTGGAAACCGATGCACAACAATGAAAGAAGTTGGGGTTATACAAATATTCAGAGCTGGGGAACCGGGGTAGCTCGTAGGCCAAAAAAAAATTGAGAAGAGAGTCCACTCATATATTTCAACCCTGACCACCACGCAGCTACAGCAGCTACAGCACCACTGCAGCTACAACACTGGTTTATGATTGAATAATGAACAATTTTGAACCAATCAGAAACATTTCATTACATAATAACCTGTGCCACAGTGAGGTTTACTCTTCACTTCAACAGGCAAGTTCTGTTACAGCTTTAATTTAGCTCCAGATTGCACATTTCAGATTGACATGTCCTTTTGCATTTAACACAAAATTACATGGCACGCATTATTTAACTCTCACTTAATGATAAATGGCGATGACATGATGGTAATAGTAGGGAGTTAGTAGCGGTTAGGCATCTTACTCAGGGATGCCTACACTACGGGTAGACTGCGGACATTAGGCTTCGAACGCAGGATCTTTCAGCTTGGAGTCCAACACGCTAACCGCTTCAGCCCTCCACCACTCCACCTAGAGACCAGACTGAGGGGAGCTGTACTCACCGTAGCCATACAGCACCACCAGTCCCGACACCATCAGAACTGGGTGCCAGTTGAACTGACGGTCCGAGGTGTCCCAGGCAAACCCGCCGTGCCATTGGGTGTTCCACACGCACACACCCACCATGCAAGCCACGCCCAGAAACACGCACAGCAGGAAGTACAGGTAGAAGGAGACGGACGACCTCATTGTGGCCTGCAGGGGACAACAACAAAGTATTGAAATGCAGAGTTTAAAGATAATGATGTCTGAAATGGAAACTATGTTCTGATGATGGAAGCCTTGGCTGAAAGTTATTTTCTGAAAACTAGCTGAAATGCAACATTGAAAGATTGTATAGGCCTATGTGTATTACATTGTAAGTTTCCTGGACAACCCCAATCCACTGTATTAACCCATCAATGCAATGAGATTTCTACACAAAACAATGAGTTAATAACTAATTTATTATTATTATATTATTGCTTTTACATGTTTTGACCTTAGGTCTGTGAACTACAGTCAAACTTAGCCCATAGTGTAATACATTTAACTTTTTTAATCTTTATCTCTTTATGTCTCACACTTTAAATGAAATATAAGATGTCACTTACTTTCTTGGATTCCCTTTCACGTGTTCAGCCAATGTAAATAAAATAAATAGAATAAAATGTCTCTAAGAGGTTAAGGTAATATGGTGCGAGTCAGGTGCAAGGCAGGAGGCTGACTGGTATCTCTGGTATCTCTGGTATCTCACTTCTGTATTGTGCTCTTCCGCGGGGGTCTCACTTCTACTTTCCTCCGCGGGGTGGAGGCGCCACAGCGGGAAGGTGTCCAAATTAGGCGCACAGCTGGACGGCGGCGGACCAATCAGCTGCTGCGTCTGCAGCATAGCACTGAACCCCGAGACGCGTCGAGGGGTGACCGCGTAGGAAATGAACCACCGATAATCAACACAGTTGTAGAAAAAGTTACAAAAAATTACAACATTATAAAAACAGAATTTTTAAATCGAGGGCAAGGTTTGATGTGCAGTGTATCCTGTTGTTATTATCGTCTATATGACGACGCATTTTTTTCTGTATAACTTCATATACAAAGTCATCCACATGTTTAAATGCCTTATTAGTACCTTATTCTGGCGTAAAGAGGTCCAAATTAATCAGTTTATCCGTTTAAATTAATGTACAAAACACTGAAACCAGAAGTGTTTACCTTGAGACACTTCCGTGTGGGATTTGTAGTCCTCGTCGTGTCGTTCTGTAGTCAGCCACCAGGACCCACTGTTCTGTCCACCGGCTCCCCCCTCAGACAGGTTACATTATTTATTGTAAGTTGGAAGAAGCTTATCTCTCTAACCGTGTATTTTGATGTTGTTGTTCATTTTCACATGGATGCTCTTGATTTGGCTCCAATTACCCAACAGTTTCCCCTAAGGAGACGAATTGGTTGAATATGTGGACAATATTTCAAAATGTAATTTCATTTGATATGTATCTATGTCATTTTTCAATTGGCAGGCATATAGCTTTTTCAATACATTTTTATCTCTGACCTTCCAAATTGCAAAAGCTACAGTAACACAGTGATGGAGGGTAAAATGTAATTGTACGATTGGATTTGTATGTGCCAATGTAGGCTATTACAATACATAAAATATTTAATTTGGGGTACGTCAACCCTATGCTTTATCTGCTCTACATAAAAAAAACAAAAACCTATAGGGGCCTACTCGTAGTCCTAAATTGTTCCACAATGTCTACTCTTGAACATAAGATCTATTAACAACGAGTCCGTTTTGATGACTCTCATAAATCACTTTTCTCTGCAGAGGATATCAGTGGCACAGCTTGCCACCAGATGTTACACCGCACCATTGATGTCATTAATCAGAGGGCTATTTCAGGACAAAATATCACAATTACCTATCGGAATCACATGGGATATGACTGATTATTTGCTGTTACGACAACACATGCTGTGTCTATTGCCAAGGTTCAGATTAATCCGTAGGGCCTCAGCCTCCTAAGAAAGTCAAGTAGCCTGTAGCAGTTGTGTGCACCCACGCCATCCAGCCTTCATCTTCTGTAATTCTCCCGCCGTCCCAACTGAAAGTTCAATTTCTTTATTTAACAGGAAGACAGTCAAACAAACTCGATAGATAGCCAATTTGCATATGTGCCCCCTGAGCAGGAAAACATTTCAAAGCAATACAATCACCGACGTCCCACAGTAGCCTACATCACATGGACGTTCCTCAAGGTGCACGACCACTTCACCACGGAGGGGGTCAAGTCTACTGTGTAAGAGCACCTCCTTCCCTCTCTCCGGCGACGAGACGGGTCACACGGGTTAATCACTGTCTCCTCCGAGCCCCTTCTCAGCAGCAGTCCTATGTTGCCTTTCCACGAGGGGAGAGCGGAACATGGGGACGAGTGACCCCGACCCCCTTGTCCCAGTCTGCCCCTCGGGAGGATCGCATACGGACGCCAACGAGACGCAGTGTGACCACGTCTCTCTTTCGGAGCCCATCCCATCCGGCACCCTTTTCTGTCCTCGTCCACGTTTCTGTCACCGTAATAACCACCGCGTTATAGCTTCTCTGTGGCGGGATAACAGCGTCCATGGAACGTGTCCATGAAACGAAGTGCCAGTCGGTAGGCTGCGCACCACGGCTGTGTCTTCTGGTTGTTGTGCGCAGGTTGTAGCTGTCATCTAGAAAGTGTGGCTGAGGTTTCTGGTTCTTGATGTCTTCTGGAGCAAATCAACAGGCCTTGGACTCAATGTGACACAAGGCAGCATCACCCAGAGATGTTCGATGTTGATTTGGGTGCGTACAGCTTTTATACAGTTCTATCTGCCCAATGGCAGCACGGGAGACAGAGAACATACCATCTTTTTCTGGCCAAGGTCACACTTGCCCTCAACTAACAGCTTATCAGTATCTGAACCCCCGGGGGGAAGACACCCACTGTGCTAGACACATAATTCATATTGATATGCCCAACAAGCAGCAAATGTGGACACGTACTGTAGGCCTATGTCAGGGCCAGGAGGAATTATGGAGTAAAAATCATCTGGACATGCAGAGAGAAGAGGAAGAGGGAGAGATGAAGAGAAACAGGAAGACAGAGAGAAAGGGGAGCAGGGCAGAGAGACATCAGGAGCAACATGGTGACATCCACACAATGAGAGTACTGAATGAGTAAATGGAAATTGGTTGTAAATCACTCAGACTCTTAATAATATAACCAACGTGATCACTATACTGCAGGGGTTCTAAAACTTTTGGGGGCCAGGGACCCAGACAATTTTCCAAGGACCCCTTCATAAAATTGTACTCTTAGATGCCATCGGAGCTATTTGTATTCTAAAACGTTTCAACCTAAATACTTCAGACCTGTTTCATAATAATAAACAGAAACACATTACAATTTGAATCATGTTAATACCACTTATATACTTTTAAACAGAGGGTCATTGTATTCAAATTGCATTTGCTAACATGGGAGTAATGGACACAATATGCTTGTTTTATTGCCGCGAATGGTCCCCGTCTGTAGATATGCACTTTTTAATGAAACATTATGGCTTGCACGACCATCAAGTCGACCATTCTTCAATGAAGTCAAATCAATTAATGATGTCATCACACACACACACACACACACACACACAACACGCAGAGACAGAAGGTGTCCAGTATATTATGTAACGAAAATGTATTCCAACATTCAAAATGTCTCATTCGGTGTCAGCAATTATGGCAGGTTTACAAACTCCAAAGCACAACAAATATAAGAGAGCATCCTTTTTTATTGTAACATTTAACAGAAAATTAGTTCCTACAGGTCTGCACCCTCCTCACACCCGCAACGCGCAACACCGAACCCACATCCGCATCCGCACCCGACGTCACAAGACCCGCAGCCCGACCCAAACTCGCATATCCTATAATAACCATGAGCAGTGAAAACGTCTCATAATGATCACCTTACATATCCTATAATAACCATGAGCAGTGAAAACGTCTCATAATGATCACCTTACATATCCTATAATAACCATGAGCAGTGAAAACGTCTCATAATGATCACCTTACATATCCTATAATAACCATGAGCAGTGAAAACGTCTCATAATGATCACCTTACATATCCTATAATAACCATGAGCAGTGAAAACGTCTCATAATGATCACCTTACATATCCTATAATAACCATGAGCAGTGAAAACGTCTCATAATGATCACCTTACATATCCTATAATAACCATGAGCAGTGAAAACGTCTCATAATGATCACCTTACATATCCTATAATAACCATGAGCAGTGGAAACGTCTCATAATGATCACCTTACATATCCTATAATAACCATGAGCAGTGAAAACGTCTCATAATGATCACCTTACATACAGCACCATTTTATAGCAAATTAGCACTTTGAGAACCACTGCTATACTGTATGTGTTGATAAGGTGGATACACATATTATTCACACATATATTGATCAGTTTGGTTATCAATATCAGTATGTGCATCCATACATTATCCATTCACTTGCAGTGAATTTGGGTACAGACCATAAAGGGTTTTGTGGTTCGAACCCAGAATGTTTAATCTGCAAGTCCAACACCCTCACCACTGAACTATCCTTCCCTGATATACTGTGAATAAAATCACACAACATTTGACAGAAGTCACAATATGTTTAAAATACACAATCTATAAGTCTATGTAAGGTTGTACTGAGGAGAATATGGTATTTGGCCACAAACGATTAGGCCAAGATAAATTCCTCGTAGATTTCCACTTAGAATCGGCATTTCCGAATCTGATTCATAATGTTGAAACACAAACACACCCGATAAGTAGCACTTTATTAATTTTGTCATTATTAGTAACGCATGTAATATGTACATTTAACGTTTAGGCCTAATTTGAGTCAGACGTTATGTTTTCATCCAAAGTGACTTCCATACAAGAAGAGGATTTCATTTTTTATTCACAGACAAGTAAAGGAGTAACAAGGAGCCCAATGTTAAACAAGCCATCCTCAAAAATAAAGTAAAGAAAATATAACCACACAGGGTATGATGTGTGATGTCACACATCATAACCAAAGACAATTCTGTGACAACCCTGACCAAATTAATGCAATAAACATTATATACATTAAATTAACACTTTTGAACATTGTTTTTAAAGCGTTATGAATGCAGTTATGTAACATGTGAAAGAGTGACTGCTGATTGCACAATGCTGTGTACTACACACTGTTTGAAGCGGCGTAAACATCGACATTTGAATTAATGAAAACAAACTTTGTTCATTTTTCTGTGACTTAATTCAGAATGAATGAAAGTGAACTAGGCACAGGATGAGTACAGGACCATGGGGCCATGGCAAGGTCATAGGCTACCTTTTGAGTAATATACTTCTTTCGTATAAAAAAAAGTATATACAAGGCAGGCATGTCTGTTCTGCATGAAATGCATTCTGAACATTGCGAGAGTTAATACTGAAATATTTCTCTAGTTAGTCCAGATGAACATGTTGGGACAATAAATACAATAAATAAAATTATGATATAATGATATTCATTTCATGTAATTTACTGAACACGGTGCTGTGGGGAAATGGGAGAGTATTTCCCAAGATACCCCAGCATTCACAGGGTTAAGCATGGACCCTTCCTTCTTAACCCTTTTTATTTTTGATCAATTCCTATATTTTACAAAAATTAGTTTTGACCTACATTCCCATTGTTTGCGAAGCACTTCGGTAACTTCGGCAAATAGTGTAATACTGGCACATTAGAGTGGGGCACTAGGTATTCCCTGAGCCATTCTCCCGTCAGTATACTTTCTGGGCATTCTCAGTGCAGCAGCGGTACATCGAACAAGCATCAAGCCTACATTTGTAGTTCCAATGTTAGTTAATAACTTAACACTTAATCTGTGTGACATACAGATACATGCAGCTACAGCTACAGGTTTCCTTCACAACGCTCAAGACATTGTTCAGTGCTGCTCATTGACAGTGCACATCATACACTGTCAATTTATTTGTAGCCTCCGTGTGAACCTTTCAACGTCATGCCGCAATAGCATGCAACTTCCGTTCACCACATGTCTCGTACAGTACAGATATACAAAACAGTTGGGTAAGGTCACCCAGGGCTTGTTCAGGAGGCCTTTGTCCTATAAAAGCTTCAGTCGAGCCGACATGGCATCTAGACCTCACTGTGTTTGTCTTGTGACTTTCCCCCCAAGGAGTGGCAGAATAGATTGCCATCTATTCTGATAACCGAGGGAATGAGTCAGTCATCAGGCACGCGTAAGTCAATCGTCACTCTTGCGCAAGCCAATTGGATGTGGAATCCACCTATTCTTCCACCTGCAGCTTGTAGTGGCCATCATCGAGAGCCTTCATCTTGATTTCGTCTGCCGTTTTGTTCTGATTCAAGGCTCGCAGCTGCTTCAGGAGGTGGTTGAGGCTGGCGCCTCTGCCCTCTTTCTCCTGCCAATGGACCAGCAACTCATAGATCCCATCCCCATCCCCATCTTGCTTGGCATTTATGATCATGTTGTCGCTTACATCCAAGCTTCTGAAGAACCTCTTGAAATATGTGATGTCCATCTCATAAAAATACTCGAAACACTTCCTCAGAGATTGTTCACCTTAACACAGAGGGGGGGGGGGGGGGGGGGGGGGGGGGGGGGGGGAGTTAGAAGTATTTCATACAGTATGAAGTATAGTTAAGAATAGGGATTAGGAATATGTAGCACACTAGTTCCTGTAAACCTTACCATTTACAGGAACAAGTTGTGGATCCTCATCATTCTAAAAGAAAAAGGACAGCGTTGACACAAATCACAACAGTCCTTGCTTTTGTTCTGCGCTCACACAGCTTGCTTGTCCCAAATTAAAAATAAGTGTCCGGCGTTCATTTTGCACCCTCTGAAGTAAATTATAAATTATACTTCTGCGTCTAATAGCCGTTGTAGGTACACCATAGAGCTCTTCATCACCAGCTTGAATTCAGCCATGAATTCCACCAGACCAGTTGAGATCAAGTCAACTGAATGTATTACTTTTGATAAACTACACTGAAATTCGCCACACAAAGCACAGGCGTAGAGTCCCATGCTGGCTATTTGAGGCAGAAGTATATTTTGGCCTTCAGAAACAACCAACATATTCACCACCAATCAGCCCGTCTTTGAAAACAATATTCTCCAGCTTCAATGAACACCACTGGCACGAGCATCTACAGCAGGGGTCTCAAATTCAAATGACCTTGGGACCACTGATGGTTTTCTCAAAGGAGGGCCACTTCAACATTCATATATTACAAAAAAAACTGAATTATAAAAGATGATCACCATCGACTGCGGGGCCGGCAAATCACAATGAGGTCCGCTGTAGTTAATAGGATTGTCATTTGCTCACGATTGAATTTGGCTGCCGTTTTGTGCATAGGCCTATCAAGATTATTCTACAAACTTTTAGTTTTACATGTTATTTGTATATGGGGGGATATTGTTCAAATTGTAATGAAAAAACTATAAAATAATCATTGAAAAAAGTATGAATAAATCAATAAACAGGCCGGATTACACTATACTTTTGACATGTTGCGGCCCCGATTTATTGGGTCTGAGGGCCGGTTGTGGGTCATGAGTTTGAGACCGCTGGTCTATAGCAATAAAGATATAGCAACTGACCATGCACCAGCCACAAGTGTGTAGCACATAGGAATTTCATACAGTCAACTACTCTCCACAACAAATACACAAGACATGATTTCAAACCCAGACCACATGTGCCGGAAGCCATGTGGTAGTAGGTAGGTAGGTTGTGGGTAAAGATAGAAGTGGGAAAGATCAGCCCCTTGACACCAGACTTTGATTGATTAACTTTTGATGATTAATCTTTAGTTTTAAATCACTTGGAACTGAAATGGGGAGGAATGCAGGGAGGATAGGATCAACAAGTAGGGTTAGATGAGCATGCCCACATCCGGTGAAGTGCTCACCCTCGCACAGGGCTGGTGTAAGGTCCCGGGGCTAGCTCGGTTGGGGATCACAGGACTGGCAGGGGGGGAGGGCCGCAAGGTGTTCTGGACACACAGGCTGTTCTCTGAGCCGCTTTCGCCCAGTCCAAGGTCCACGTTATCATCATTGAACGCTTTGGGCCTGGTCTCTTCTGTGTGCAGAAGGGGGAACGCCACCGACCCATTTTGGGCGTTCTGCCTGTCCTCGAGTGACCCATGACCTGCATCATGCTAGCAAGGACGAGCAAGACGCAGCCTTGTCAGTCTGGGAGAGCAGCTGCCAATCACAGGCCTCCTTTCACAAAAGGGTGCCGTTAACTTAGGGTCACTTTTCATTTTCAACATTCATGTTTGGCCATTTTACTGCCTTTGCCCTTGTGGAATCAAGACGGTGGCGTGTCCAGACTAATTTAGTCCGAGAGGCCAGACTACAACACACATGTGCATTTGCAGAGTAGTGCGGAGAATGCATACGTCACAAAATATAATTACTGAAATATTGTTAATAATAATTAATAAGTTAAAATCTGAGAATTAACTGAATAATATTGAAGTTCAAATCCCATCAACTGGCATTATTGCACGCATCAGAAAATACACCCTGGAAGGAATTGTACATAGGTTAGGTTTTTAACAACACTGTGAAAGTGTTTTAGCCCATATAGTTGATTTGAGCAATGTCGTTGTAACCTCAGACTCTAAGAGTCTAAGACAAAAAAAGGAATGATAATAAAATTAAGGAGTGTCTGATGACTCACCACCTGAGAATTCTCACGTGAGTCGCTCTGGAGGCCTGGGAAGAAGACAAAAAATGGAAAGCTTGTTTTTCCAATTGACAAGCACCAGTTTTGGACATGTTTTTAGGTATTTCCACATCTTGAGGTGTGTAAATACCTGAAGATTTCAGTAAATGAAAAACATTTACTGAAATTGAACATAAACTCGCAACAAAATTCATGTAACGTCGCCATGAGGCAACTTGGGAGATCAGGGCTTATAGGTTATTTGGCATGCTAATACAATGCAGTTAGTTCCAAGAGCTAAACTCAACCCATCCCTAGTGTAATTATTATTATTATTTAATTTTATTTAATTAATTGTAATTATTATCATTACATTGGTGTTACTCACAAGCTAACCAAATGAAGAACCTCAAATTAATAGAAAACATTTCCAAATCGCAACAAAACCAATTTCCATATTTTGCCCTCGTTATATTGGACTTACATGGCAACCAATCTCTCCGCTTCCTGTAGACCAAAATGGCGACAACCGTGATGACAGCAGCAAGTACGAGTGGAATCACCCAGGCAACTGCAGACGGAGACGGAAAAACAGTGATCATTAGCAACAAAATGATGCCCATAAGGTCAGTTGGTAGCAAGTAGCAGTAAATAGGGAAAGTTGCAAAATGATTTTTTCTACTGGTGAGAAAAGAAATAGACCCTTTCACACAGCGGTTCCGGTAAACCTTTCCGGGGGCTCTTGCAATTTTAGCTATTCACACATGCGGCTACGTTCCAGAACATTTACGTCTTGCGCCGCCTTCACACGTGACCTAGCAATGCCGGAACACTTGAGAATAAGATTGCACGGCCAGACGAGCTGTCCGGCATTATCCTGGGTGACTGATCGCCATAAAAGGAAACATCAAACCTTGGGATATTAAATACATATTATTATTAGGGGTCGACCGATATGGTTTTTTCTGGGCCGATACCGATTATTAGTAATCAAGGGGACCGATAGCCGATAAGCATTTGCAGTAAAAATGAAAATTTTAGTGTCAAAAATATTCACAGTAACACAAACTCCAACACAAAACATCCTTTAAATGCCTTTAATGTTTAATTAAATGCTGGAAAACAGAGCATTTCAACATTATATTTCGAAAAATAAAGTGCAGGGAGCTCCTAGCACATTTCTTATAAACTAATTTTAAAATCGATAAAAATCATTAACTAAATAGCTCCCTAAAAGTTTTCTTCCTGTAAAAATGAATAAATAAAGTAAAAATAAATAAAACCAGTACATTTTAATTTGAATCCTTCTCTCCAAGTCCCCGTCCCCAATAACCCCTCAGTACTCCCAATGCAACAGCACCAGGTTGTGGTGCAGAAAGCACAGTTGTTCCGCTCTCCTGTGAGACGCCTCCCGTTTCTCTCATAGATTGCTGTGACTTCACTAAAAACACACTCACTTGATACGGAGGAAGGTGGTGAGCAGAGATATTTTCTGTAAGTAACTTGAAGCGCGCTTCATTCTGTCTCCACCATTGCAGTGGATACGCCTTTATCAGAGCCGCCTGCAAGGAGTGCATTTTGCCGCAAGGAGCGCATATATATATATTTTTTCTTCATTTAATTAATCAGATCATACAAAATAACGACTCCAATAATTGGAAAAATTATGAATATCGGATCTGATTATCAGCCAGGCCAGGTCGACCCCTAATTATTATTATTATCATAACAAGCTAGTTTAAAACTTGTCTCTGACGGTGTTGCTGATTCTCACACTGGACGGCAGAAAGCCTGAAGTATTCAAAGTGTGATTGGATCTCTTGCTCCACGTGAAAGCACCCCATTCCGCACCTCTCCCGGCAACGTTGTGGCTTTCATTCACAACACAGCCAACGTGTCGCTATACAGAAATGTCACTCGCTTTTGAGGTGGGAAATTGCCGGAAAACAGATTGCCGGGATTTCCTGTTAGTAGACACACATGAACCCTTGCAGGAAATGTTCTGGAACATTTACGGAATAGACTGCGTGTGTGAAAGGGCCTATAGAGGTGTCAACGTAGGACACAGCCAGGTGTGGCTCATAACACTAATTATGGGTCTCCTCCTCTGCCGCACAAGGGCACAGACTCCTCTTTACTAGTTTAGTCTACCTGTCCTGCTACAGAAAACACAAAAGTAACATAAGTCAACTAGTATGAGTTGCTGTTTTCAGTTTGTGTTATTCCAAATTTTGAGACCAAGATTTTCATTTTTACTGCAAATGTATAACGGTTCCAAATATCGGTTATCGCGGTCTCCCTGACTACAAATAATCGGTATCGGCCCTAAAAAAACCAAAAAAACCATCGACCCCTACTTAAGAGACTCATGTCAAGGCTGCTAGTGACCCCCCCCACATCTGATATGGGTGACCTACCATGGTTAGATGTGTCTCCGGATGGGGACGGAACCCTGAAGCACTCTGTGTTGGCAACAGCCGTGCAGTTCTTCACCATCTTGTCTCCCTTGACACATCTAAGAGGAGCGTTGGGAGAAGGAGAAGGTGAAGGTTGAACAGTCGTTCCCTCTAAAATAAAAACAACTCTGGCCTAGTTAATTGTCGTGAGCACATTCATAGAGGAACGAGGAGCAGTGAAACGCTTGGGTTCCAGGCGTCAGTGCAAACTATTCATTATAATTAAACACACACACACACACACACACACACACACACACACACACACACACACTATGGGCGCCCCTGATGGATCCTAGCGATGTACACGGCACTCACGTCTTGCACTTCTTGCACACCTCGCACGCCTCGTCCCCAGTGCAGAAGTAGCCCGGCTTACACTGGCATTCAGTGTTCTGTGTTCTCGTACAGCGCCGCACTTCTGTCTCGTCTGGGGACCGGAAACAAACACACACACCACTTGAGATCGCAGTGCTTTACAAAAAGGCGTCATTTACAATCAGCTGTCACTCTCACAATCATCCTCTCACCCACAATCATCCATTCAGTTGGGATGATTGTGAGTGGGTGATTGAGTGGAATCTCACATAATCCTCATTCGCAATCATCTGAAACTCATTTACAGTCACAAGCCTTCACTCATTATTAGGGATGTAACAGTTACCAGTTTAATGATAAAATTCCAGACGGTCAGTAGGACAGTGTCAAATGTTAATTATCATAAAAACTGTCACAGTTTAACCACGCTAAAACTGACAAACACTGCCCAGCATCAACCAAAGTAAGCGAGTCTCCCGGACGCAGGTGCGCAGGCACTGAATGCAACGTGGGTTTGTTTACAATATCAGACAACATGGCGGAAGGCGGTGACAGCGCTCCGAATATTTTTTAAATAGGATGCTCGTCGCATAAACAACTTGATTAATAAAACGGCTTTTCGAATCATGACCGAATCATATTATTTTTAAGCAGTCCAATCAGTGTATACATTTGATTACGTCTATAAGCGTGAACTTCAGAAAGGGACGCTTAGTTGATAATAAAAGTATCTGAAATGTCCATACCGTTACTTCCCTCCTCACAATCACCCTATCGCCTGTCACTCACAACCCTTGTATCCATCACTTGTTTCAGAACCACGGCCTCACCTGAGCGGCACTTGATGCAGGTCAGACACGTGTGCACGCTGTTGCTGTGCTCCGTGAACGTTCCAGAGGCGCACGGCGCACACGAGCCCCGCTCCCCCGACTTTGTGCACGGAGAGGTCATGTGTTCACCTGATGCACGCACACGCACACACACACACACACACACTTGTTTTAACATGATAAAGGTGAGAAGTGTTGCATTTACACACCTGTAGTGGAGCTATGTTGATGCTGTGTGTGTGTGTGCGTGCATGTGACTGACAGTCAAGATGGATGCACCGAGCAGAGATAAATCTAAAATCTAAAGTTTAAAGTCTAAATATGCGTCATACAGGAGGTAGGACCCTGGAGGAGGTGGTTGCTTTACCAGCTGGGCAGTTTAAGCAGCAGATGTTCAGGGACAGATACTCCAGCCCCTCTCTGCAGGATCCTTGCTGCGCTAGGCTCCTGGCTCCACCCACTTTCCCTGGTGAACCCCGTGGAAGAGGCGGGGCTACGCCGAGGTGGGGCGCCATGACTAATAATACAAACACCTAACACACACACACACACACACACACACACAATTTACTCAAATTGATAGACAACAGAGATCCGTCATTTACATCTGAATATGTTATAAATCAGAAGATTATATTCCATGATATCCATTGCAATCTCATTTCAGTTTGTCACTCATGGAGATGGAGGCACAGCAGCTGACTTTGAGATGCACATTGTGATGACGAGATGACATTTTCTTTCTTTCAAGATATTCAGAAGGTGTGGAGTGGACACAGCCCTCCATTACCCTCAATACTTTATTGTTTGTATTTTTTTTAGATGCTGTTCTCCAAGTTACTTTTGGAATGCAGAAAGACACGCTTCTCACAAAATGGCAAAATAAATAAATAAACAATAAATAGCCATTTGCTCACGTCACACCTTGCCTATTGCGCCTGACCCGTGTGGTGTGGTGTGTGTGCGCATGCGCAATAGGCAAGGTGTCGCAACACAACGAGTTTAACTAACTCGTAAATCGCGCGCACGGATTTACACATCGTTGTTTTTTTTTAATCATGTGACCCGAGGCTCCGTAGCTCTTATTTAATATTGAATGTTTAATGTTATGAACCAGATCACCAGAGCAAATCATTGTAGCGTCCGTGAAAACCCACTTGTCAAGACACCTGATTCTGATCCTTAAAAGGTACAACCGGTAACTAATGTTAGCTCTAATCATAATTAAACCTTGTACACATTTAAAAAAAAGCTATAAAATATATTTATATATATATATATATACACATTTTTCCCTGACTCAAATATAAGAGAAATCAGCCCAAAAGCTGTTCTACGCAACAGAGAGAGTCAGGGAAGCTCTCATGTTTTAACTTCAACCACAACCTGCTCACAAACTGGTGATTTAAAGTGATTTGTGCTGAAAAATCCTAACATGTAGTCCCTGAACGGATTCATGATTCTTACATACAGGACCTTAAATTGACCGGAGTGACGGCCCTGCGTCGACGCCGGTCGGCCGTCACTCGCAGTTCACAACTTTCACACTGTTGTCCACGGGGCCCTTGAAGAACAATGACTTCATGAAATAAAATACAATTAAAATAAACCGAACCACACGGAAGTGGGTCAATTGTAGGGCAACTCACCGCGAAACCGACGTTGGTCATAGTCGTACTTTCCTACTCGTTTCGTTATTCCGCCTCCTGTGTGATTACGCTCCTCGTCGTCCGCTAGGGTACTTCAAAATGAGAGGAGAGGAGCGAGAAGGCGGGAACCCTAGAGCTAGGCCCCGCCCCGCTGGGTTGTCTTCATGTCTTTATATGGTCTTCTGTACACCTGTTGTTGC
>PIJE02000547.1:80672-90672 GCA_002895965.2 Coryphaenoides rupestris | reverse complement strand
CTCTTCTCTTGCTCTCTCTCTCTCGCCTACCCCCACTCCCCTCCCTCCCTCTCTCCCTTCCTCTGATGCTCCCTCTCTCTCTCTCTCTCTCTCTCTCTCTCTCTCTCTCTCTCTCTCTTTCTCTCTCTCTCTCTTTTCCTCTCTCCCCCTTCCTCTCGGCCTTCTCCCCCTCCCTCCATATCTCATCCTCCAGGTGATTGAGCAACAAGGCTGATGACAAACCAGCACGTGATATATTCTGTCCGATCAGGTACTGTGTTTTGCTCCGACTGTATTACATGAAATCATGTGACTTCATGATAACACACACACACACACGCATGCACACACCCATCTCTCTGACTCTGGAGGAATCCCCCCCCCCCCCCCCCCCGCCCCTCCTTGAGTAAACTTGGGTCTGTTAAGAAATTATCTAGAAACAGTCGCCTGTCACACTGAGATATCCAGTCAGACAGGAAAGGGAGTGTGGTGTGTGTGTGTGTGTGTGTGTGTGTGTGTGTGTGTGTGTGTGTGTGTGTGTGTGTGTGTGTGTGTGTGTGTGTGTGTGTGTGTGTGTGTGTGTGTGTGTGTGTGTGTGTGAGAGAAGAGATGTCACATTCCACACATCCTCTCTAAGATGCACAAACACACACACACACACACACACACACACACACACAGCAAACAACCCACCGCAACTGTCGGGCGAAGATTGCAGATTCCTTCCCTTGCCATGTGTGGCTACTGCTACATGCTAACTCATGACATGAAGCAGGGGAGATAGCGGCCTTATAGCCTTCTAGCAGTACAGTACACCGGCTAGCGGCCATACAGACTAGCAGTACTCTGGCTAGCGGACCAATAGCCTTTGACTGGACTGACTACCATGACCTGCTATCGCTATTGACATAAACACCCACAATGGCATACATATCTATTTATATCTCTATATATAGATATATATATACATTTGCACTTTCCGTCCCAGCATGTCTTATTTCACCATGAAGTCTCCAGTTGTACAAGCAGCGATCACATGTTGGAAGCACCCAGTGACCCCGGCCAGCACCCAGTGACTCGGCCAGCACCCAGTGGAAGGACCCGTGTTTTTCTCTGATAAGGGAGTGAGTCGGGGAGCATGGGGGGTGCAGTCTCTGAACCACTTATTTACAGATAAGCCACAAGTCAACATAATTTTTTCTTTGCACTGGTGTGTGTGTGTGTGTGTGTGTGTGTGTGGGGGGGGGGGGGGGGGGGGGGGGTTACCATCAGGGTTACCATCCACCAATCACTGCATCAGCAGTATTTTCTAAATGGGAACTTTGCCGCTTTTCAACTGACTTTGTATAATTTCAATGTGGGCAGTATATGCAAATAAACAACATTTACCCTTCCTCCAGGGTACCCGCCTGCACCCAGATCTCCACCCTCCATTTGTTTTTCACACTCTATCCTTAATGCAGACAGAGAAGTTCTCCTTTAAGACACACTCTTGTATACTTTGCACTGATGACCAATCAGAATGTAGGAATTGTGTCTGAAGGCTGGTGGTGATGTGATGACCTTTTAGTTCAACTTGTGTATCAACTAGTGTGTGACCAAAGACCACGTTGAGTAACATGCCAAACATATGTGTTGATCATTGTGTGCCACGCAAACTCACTGTTCTAGTTTTTCCACTTCATGCGTCACGCTGCGATAAAAACAAAGCTGTACAAAGTGTGTGAATATGAAATGAGTTGTGAGGCACGGGTCACAACATTGAAAGGAAGCAAACCTGAAGTAACGAGCCACTTGGAGCGGTGGTGTTGCGCTTTGATTGTCTGTCATCTCTTGCTCACACAATCGCCTTTGTTTCCCATACGATGTTGGGTTTTTTGGAATTTGTCTAAATCTCTCTCTATGTATTTATATCGACAGAATAATTAAACTACTCCTACTCCTTGTATCCTATATTATTGTTTAACATATGCACACAAAGGATTTGAATTGTATATTTTGTACTTTTGTGTGTGATGTGATCTGATCAGATATGAGGGAATCTATGATGTGTTTTTGTTTTTTGATATAAGTGACTCCAGTACAACTGTGAGGCATTTCTCAATTCAATGTTGTAATCTGTTATCCATCCTTCCTCGTCAGTTACTTGTGGTTGTGTGTGTGGTATGTGGGGTAGGGTTTTGAGTTGAGCTTGAACTTAAACGGCTGTAAAACGAGACACCAACGGGTGCCAACGGATCTGAGCAGAGGGTCGATGAGCGCCCCCAGGAAGTAGTAAGGTAAGCCCACCTGATGGCCAGACATGGGGTGGGGGGGGGGGGGAGAGAGGTGGTCCTCGGTGAAGGAGATCAGTACAGGCCCATAGTCTGGTACTGTGGCCCGGTATGTACTGGCCCCTAGTGTGGTACGAGACCCTAGTCTGGTACCATGGCCCGGTCCATACCAGCCCCTAGTCTGGTACCGGCCCCTAGTCTGGTACCGTGGCCTGGTTTGTACCAGCCCCTAGTCTGGTACCATGGCCCGGTCCATAACGGCCCCTAGTCTGGTACCATGGCCCGGTCCATAACGGCCCCTAGTCTGGTACCATGGCCCGGTCCATAACGGCCCCTGGTACTGCGGCTCGGTCCGTACCGGCCCCTAGTCTCCCCATGGTCTGCCCGTTTAGCACGTCCTGATGTAACTACCCCAGACTTATTTAACATCTGCAGTTCCTCTCCTCCAGACTTCCAGTGGATACAGAGGCACCTCCAGTGGGAGCTTCAACAGGGTGCACAGTAGCCTGTAGTCTAGCAGGGAGGGGCTGGAGGGGACGCGCTGTTGGGCTGGTCGCTTCTGGGGAGGAAAGGACGGAGCTGATGCTTCACTGGATGTGGACTTCTTGCTAGTGTCTTGGAGGAGTCCAATCCACAGATTATAGTGCCATCCAAATTGAGAGAATCAGTCATTCAAACGGCCCACAACGGGTAGCACTTCCTTGCACATACGTATTATTGTGAAGCCATTTGGAATGTGGCGCATTTCCAAGAAAGCCTTGAACTGCCAGCTAACGGCATCAGGAATGTTAACCGCACTCTACCTTCATGAATGAGTCAATAGAAGGCGTGTATTCAAGAGGCGAGGCAGGTGGCTGCTCCCCGCGATATGAATGAATGAACGTTCTATCGAGCTAAAGACACGTGGTCTCAAGGTCGAATTCACCAACTATTGTTAATATCAAGATCCACATACAGAACATATAGTTCACGGTCTGAGTTTGTTTTGTATTTCTGTGACAAACAAACAAACTACAAACTCTTACCCTGATCACAGGAAGTGCTTCAGAGGCATGCGGCAAAGACAACGGTGACGATCACATCAGTCAATGGATTGCATTTATATCGCACTTTTATTTTATTTTATCCAAAGCTCTTGACCGTGGCTCCAGTGACCCCGCCTGCACCAGGAGACTCGGCGTACGCCACCATGCTAACATGCTGCATACACACACATGCTGTCAACACGTGGCCTGTTGACCTGCAAAGGAACACAAGGCAGACTGAACACCGCTTGAGTTTTTTCAACTGTACATTTATTTCCAAAAAGGCTGCATATACATTTGCAAATTCTACTGTACAGAAAAAACATCCAAAATGTCCATAATTATAGATACAATATAGCACAAAGCTGCTCTGCGATACCAAACGTAGATGTTTAGCACTACAAAAGCTCTGCAGCCTATTCAATATTATCATCTGTAATACTTTTTTTTCAACTAATAACCTTTAAATGTATATGTCAATATGATTAGGATTTACTTAATTTCACTTTTTTTTCACTTTTCAGTCCCGCTTGTACTTTACAACATTCACCGTTGACAGTTAGTTAAACAAGGCACGAGAATTATGAGGTGGAGAAGTAGGCCATGCAAATGCAACAGAGGAGAAAGAGGAGGCAGGAGAAGAGGAGGAGAAAGGGGATGAGGGGATGGAGGAGGAGCTACAGGAGGAGATAGAGGGGGAGGAATGAGGAGGAGGAAGAGGATGAGGAGATGGAGGAGGAGCTACAGGAGGAGATAGAGGGGGAGGAATGAGGAGGAGGAGCTAGAGGAAGAGACAGGAGGAGAGTAGCAGGAAGACCTAGCCCGGGAGGAGGAGAAGGAGGAACTAGACCGGGAGGAGGAGGACAAAGAAGATGAGGGAGAGGAGGAAGAGGAGGTAGAAAAGGAGAAATGGGGTGATGAAGAGGAGGAGGATGGGGAAGAGGGAAGGGAGCAGGGGTGGTTGGGGCGGAGAGGTGAATGGAGGAGGAGCAAAAGGGAAAGGAGACCAAATGAGAGGAAGAAAGGGATGACCAACAGTTCTTTTCTGATCTCAAAAAACAAGTTAAGACTTACACCAAAGCATTATACACAGATGTGTGTGTGTGTGTGTGTGTGTGTGTGTGCGCGCACGTGTGTGTTAGTGCGGGTTAGTGAGTGTGTGAATGTTTAATTCTTTAGTTGATGGGAAACAGACAGAAGTGAACATTTAGGAACACAACGGCCTCTAGGTGGCGCACTAAGCAATACAAAAACACTTTTTTTTCCCCTTTTTTTGTTTTTCGCTCATGGGAGTCATGATTTCAAACCAACGCATCACAATTATTCAGGAAGCAATCATAATGTAATAAAAAACAAATGCAAAAGGAAATTCACCTCCTTCCCCCCATTCTCATCATCTTAAATATATATTTAAAAGAAGCAGTGCAAAGAGATGACTAATAATTTAAATGTATAGTTAAAATTAACGTTAGCGCGCGCGTTGAGGCTGGCACGCCACTGCGGAACAGTTAGCTGTCACATCGAAAAGAAGCACAGAAGCACCGCCATTTTGTAGCAGGTGCAAAATGGCGGTTGTGTGTGTGTGTGTGTGTGTGTGTGTGTGTGTGTGTGTGGCAATCAGAAGCAGAGAAACAGAATTTCCATGAAGGCGCAGAGTGGTAACATACTGTATGTTCATTTCCCCCTTTGCTGTATGCTTGGTCGCAGCTTTCAGCACATCAACATAGAATACATTTTTTTCACATTAATTTCTCCAAATGTTGCATTTCATTTTCGCAAGTTGAATTTTGACAAGCTAATACAGGATCACTTCATGTCGGGATTTCAGGATTTACGGTACCCAGCAGGGGGCAGTGTTTTGCTGGCATTCTACATTCTCTGGGTCTCTCTCTCTCTCCCTCACACACACACAACCACACACACACAACCACACACACACACACACACACACAACCACACACACACACACACACACAGACACACACACAACCACACACACACACAGACACACAGACACGCACGCACGCACGCACACACACACACACACACACACACACACCAGCTATAACGCCTAGCTTGCAGAACAAGGCTTATCTAGCTGATTTGGAGTCTTAAAGAAGATACGGGACCCTCCTCCACCCCCCCGAGATCAGATCACTATAACCCAGAGCGCCTCTGGATCACAACAATAATTAACAGTTTGCTATTTGCTTCGTGGACACACACACACACACACACACACACACACACACACACACACACACACACACACACACACACACACACACACACACACACACACACACACAGTTTGCTGCGTCACACACAAGTAGAGTTGAAGAGCAGGTCTGTGGCATTGGCTCCGCCTCCCCTGTCTGGTGGAACAGCCAGTTACTAACCATGCACCCGCTTAGGTCTTTTTTTTTTTTACTCTTGCATACCGATATTCATTTCCATTGTAAAGTGTGTTAGACAGTAGAAACTAATGCACTACAAAATAATAGATCACTACAAAAGTGATTATTAAAAATGATTATTAGCATTGTTATTTACATATACCTTTATCATCATAATAATTATTTGTCATTTATTTTACTTGTATTATATTAGCATTCTAATCATTATTTTTAATGTATTTCAGCATTCTAATTATTATTTTTCATTTATTTTACTTGTATTATATGAGCATTCCTTTATTATTAATTAGCAATCACAAGTGCTTGAAACTTGTTCTACTGGAAACTTACAGCACCGTCATTGTTTCACTCTTTTGGCAAACACACTCACTGTAAGTCGCTTTGCACGAAAGGGTCTGCCAAATGCCCTGAATGTAAACGTAAATTATTATTATTACTATTGTATGTCTGGGAAAAATGTAATGAAGTTGGTTTGGATGAAACCAGCGCCCCCGGTGCTCACCGATCCAAGTGGAGCTTTTGGGCTAGGAGCTGCCAGTCCTTGCTGGGGGAGCCGGCCGTGTCGAAGGTGGCGCAGATCCTCTGGCGGATGGACAGCGGGATCTTGAAGGCCCGCGGTCCCGTCTGGGACGTGACGCTGCAGTCCGTCTGCATGACAAACGGGACCGGCTCCTGGTCGCTCTGCAGCCAGGGGGGAGGGGGGGAGGTGGGGAGACAGAGAAAGACAGAGAGAGAGAAGGGTGAGAGACAGAGAGAAAGGTGAGAGACAGAGAGAGACGGAGGGAGAGACAGACGGAAGGAAGGGTGAGAGCGAGAAAGGTGAGTGAGAGACAGAGACAGAGAGACGGAGAGAGGGAGATAGAGGGAGAAAGAGAGAAGGTCGTGAGAGAGAGAAGGGCGAGATAGAGAGAAAGGTGAGGGAAAGAGAGAGACGGAGGGAGAAAAAGAGAGAAGGCCGTGAGAGGGAAAGGCGAGAGAGAAGGAGAAAGAGACAGAGAGAGGGAGAGAGAGAGACAGAGGGAGAGAGAGAAAAGGGCGAGGGAGAGAGAGAGAGGAGAGAGAGAGGGAGAAGAGGAAGAGAGACAGAGAGAGAGGGCGAGAGGAGAAAGGGAGAGAGAGAAAAGAGAGAGGAGGAGGGAGAAAGAGAGAGAAGGACGAGAGAGAGAGAGAGGGCGAGAGAGAGAGAAGGTGAGAAGAGAGAGACGGAGAGGGAGAAAAGAGAGAGAAGGCGTGAGAGGGAAAGGCGAGAGAGAAGGGGAGAAGAGAGACAGAGAGAGGCGAGAGAGAGACAGAGGGAGAGAGAGAAAGGGCGAGGGAGGGGAGGGGAGAGGAGAGAGGAGAGAGAGAGAGAGAGAGAGAGAGAGAGAGAGAGAGAGAGGAGAAAGAGAAGGAGAAAGAGAGAGAGAGAGAGAGAGAGAGAGGGAGAGAGAGAGAGAGAGAGAGACAAGAGAGAGAGAGAAGGAAGAGAGAGAGAAAGAGGAGAGAGAGAGAGGAAGAGAGAGAGAGATAGCTCTTAAAAACCGAACTAAAAGAAACCCTGGCATTTGTTGTGTCAGTGCTTGTTTTTCAGTTGCCATTGGTTACTGGATGAAAGGGTGATGTGGAGAAGGTTGGGGGGGTCGGGGTGGGGGGCAGTATGGCCGACGCCAGCACATGCAGTCGCTAACTACATGTGCAGCTTTTTCCATGGACTGATTTAGAAGTACAACAACATGGGAGGTTGTGTTCAGGCCGATATCCTTGGAGCACCTGCACAAAACCTGCACGTGCACACACACACACATACTGTGTGCACACACACAAAACTTGCACGTGCATGCACATTAAAGTCTTGCATACACACACACACACACACACACTTGCATTACTTGCATTCGATGCAAAACTCTTGCACGTGCACATATTTCATTTTATTTGGATGAATTAAGGGAGTTTGTTTGGATGAAACTACAGGCGCCCGCCTTGTCCAATAGAACTGAAGGATACTTGACCTGCACATGCGGGTTGTGTGAGCGTGCTTCAGAACTTCAACGATATTGGCCTACGCGGGCTCCCATACAATAACAGGTCAATAACAATACTCCAATTATCTCTTTGTGCTCTCCTCTCTTAGCAGTCCACCATAAATAATCCCCCCCCCCTGTGAAAGAGCAACATGAAGAGCCTCACTGTGGTTGCCCCCCCCCCTTTTTGGGGGGGCATTGAGGGGGGGGATGGGGGGTGGGCCTCACTGTGTGCTGTGGTGAGAGAGGGGGGGGCACCTCTCTCCCTCCCCCCCTGCTCCCTCTCTCTCACTCTCCAGTAGCTACTGTGGTTGGACAGAGGGAGGTATCTCTCTCTCGCTCTCTATCTCTCTCTCTCTCTCTCTCTCTCTCTCTCTCTCTCTCTCCCTCTCGCTCTCTCTCTCTCTCTCTCTCTCTCTCTCTCTCTCTCTCTCTCTCTCTCTCTCTCTCTCTCTCTCTCTCTCTCTCTCTCTCTCTCTCTCTCTCTCTCTCTCTCTCTCTCTCTCTCTCTCTCTCTCGCCCTCCCCCGCCTCCCCCCTATATATGAGCACAGGGTGTTGTCTCAGGAGCCTGGACCTCTGCTGTCAGCCTGGACATCGCCTCCCCAAGGTTACACAAAGAGGTCACTGGAGAGTAAACGTCCCCACAAGCCAGCGAGAGGGAGTGTGTGCGTATGAATGTGTGTGTAAGTGCATGTGTATATGTATGTGTGTGTGTGTGTGTGCGTATAGATGTGTGTGTACGAATGTGTGTGTGTCAGTATGGAAGTGTGTATGAATGTCCGTGCATGAATGTGCGTTCTTGTGTGCACAAATGTGTGCACAAATGTGTGTGTGTGTGTGTGTGCGTGCGCATTAATCTATGTGTCACAGAGGGGTGGGGGGGTAGTGTGTGTGTGTGTGTGTGTGTGTGTATGTAGAGGAGTGGTGGTTGTGTGTGTGTGTGTGTGTGTGTGTGTGTGTGTGTGTGTATGTAGTGTGTGTGGTTACCACCACCAGCTCCATCAAGAAACTGTGCACACCAAGCCACCATGGCTATCACCAACACCAGCACCTCCACCTTTACCACCACCAACAACTCCATCACCACTATCATCAGCTCCATCTCTACCACCACCCCCAACCCCATCACCAGCTCTACCACCACCACCACCACCACCAATTCCACCAGCACCACCAGCTCCACTATAACATTTGAATAAACTGTGTGCACCAACCGACAAAGACAATCAAGACCACCACCACCACCACCGCCATCTCACCCACATCCCCGGGGTCTGAAGCCCGGCGGTGGTCTCAGGTGTGCCGAGAGAGAGAGAGAGAGAGAGAGAGAGAGAGAGAGAGAGAGAGAGAGAGAGAGAGGAGGGGATCTGATCGACGGCAGCAACGCGTCTCCATACAGCCGACCGATGTCTCGTCTCATCCTTCGTCCGTGTCTTCATCACCTTCGTCTTCGCTGACCACATTGATGACCTTTCAGCGGCGCCCCGTCCGTCTGAACTGACCGCAGGGGAAGGGGGGTGGGAAGGGAGAGGGGCCGGGGGCCGGGACGCCACACGCTAGCACGGACCAGCGTTACACGTATTCCATCAACAGTTCCTCCCAACACTATTACACGCCCGCCGTGAGTTTTAGTATTTCTTCCTCCGTTTGTTTTTCTTCTTCATTCGTTGTCATGGGGGTTGCCCTGTTGGTCCAGTGTGTCCTGCGGGCCCCTCAGCCCGTGTACCCCGGGGGGCAGGAGGAGGCCTCCGCCTCACCGCGGTTGGAGTCCGACCCGTCCCGGCCAGGCGGCGGCGGGGGGCTCCGGGAGTGGATCTGGCTGATCTCCTCCAGAGCGCTGGCCAGGGAGTCCAGGTCGGCCGAGTCCTGGTGGCGCGCCTCCCACAGGCTCAGGATGACCGCTGACGGGCTGGCCCGCTGGGCAAAGTAACACAGGTTCCTGCACACGGGGACAGCAAGACAGAGCATCACTACAGTGGATCATCTATCTATCTATCTATCCATCTGTCTCTCTATCTACCCGTCTGCCTATCCAACTAATTATCTGTCTGTCCATCCATCTATCTATCTACCTATCTTTCTATCTATCTACCTGTCTGTCTCTTCAACTATCTAGCTGTCTGTCTGTCTGTTGTCCAACTATCTATCTACCTGTCTGTCTGTCTCTTCAACTATCTAGCTGTCTGTCTGTCGTCCAACTATCTACCTGTCTGTCTATCCAGTTCATTATCTGTCCATCTATCTATCTGTCTGTCTCTTCAACTATCTACGTGTCTGTCTATCCAGCTAATTACCTGTCCA
>PIJE02000547.1:70672-78172 GCA_002895965.2 Coryphaenoides rupestris | reverse complement strand
AGAAAGACAGAGAGAGAGAAGGGTGAGAGACAGAGAGAAAGGTGAGAGAGAGAGAGAGACAGAGAGAGACGGAGGGAGAGACAGATGGAAGGAAGGGTGAGAGCGAGAAAGGTGAGTGAGAGACAGAGACAGAGAGACGGAGAGAGGGAGATAGAGGGAGAAAGAGAGAAGGTCGTGAGAGAGAGAAGGGCGAGATAGAGAGAAAGGTGAGGGAAAGAGAGAGACGGAGGGAGAAAAAGAGAGAAGGCCGTGAGAGGGAAAGGCGAGAGAGAAGGAGAAAGAGACAGAGAGAGGGAGAGAGAGAGACAGAGGGAGAGAGAGAAAAGGGCGAGGGAGAGAGAAGGGCGAGAGCGAGAAAGGTGAGAGAGAGAGAAACAAACAGAAAGGAGAGCGAGATGGAGGGAGAAAGAGAGAGAAGGACGAGAGAGAGAGAAGGGCGAGATAGAGAGAAAGGTGAGGGAAAGAGAGAGACGGAGGGAGAAAAAGAGAGAAGGCCGTGAGAGGGAAAGGCGAGAGAGAAGGAGAAAGAGACAGAGAGAGGGCGAGAGAGAGACAGAGGGAGAGAGAGAAAAGGGCGAGGGAGAGAGAAGGGCGAGAGCGAGAAAGGTGAGAGAGAGAGAAACAAACAGAAAGGAGAGCGAGATGGAGGGAGAAAGAGAGAGAAGGACGAGAGAGAGAGAAGGACGAGAGAGAGAGAGAGAAGGACGAGAGAGAGGAGGACAAGAGAGAGAGAGAAGGACGAGAGAGAGAAAGGCGAGAGAGAGAGAAAACAGAATATTCTCTTAAAAACCGAACTAAAAGAAACCCTGGCATTTGTTGTGTCAGTGCTTGTTTTTCAGTTGCCATTGGTTACTGGATGAAAGGGTGATGTGGAGAAGGTTGGGGGGGTCGGGGTGGGGGGCAGTATGGCCGACGCCAACACATGCAGTCGCTAACTACATGTGCAGCTTTTTCCATGGACTGATTTAGAAGTACAACAACATGGGAGGTTGTGTTCAGGCCGATATCCTTGGAGCACCTGCACAAAACCTGCACGTGCACACACACACATACTGTGTGCACACACACAAAACTTGCACGTGCATGCACATTAAAGTCTTGCATACACACACACACACACACACACTTGCATTACTTGCATTCGATGCAAAACTCTTGCACGTGCACATATTTCATTTTATTTGGATGAATTAAGGGAGTTTGTTTGGATGAAACTACAGGCGCCCGCCTTGTCCAATAGAACTGAAGGATACTTGACCTGCACATGCGGGTTGTGTGAGCGTGCTTCAGAACTTCAATGATATTGGCCTACGCGGGCTCCCATACAATAACAGGTCAATAACAATACTCCAATTATCTCTTTGTGCTCTCCTCTCTTAGCAGCCCACCATAAATAATCCCCCCCCCCCCTGTGAAGAGCACATGAGAGCCTCACTGTGTGCTGTGGTGAGAGAGGGGGGGGCACCTCTCTCCCTCCCCCCCTGCTCCCTCTCTCTCACTCTCCAGTAGCTACTGTGGTTGGACAGAGGGAGGTATCTCTCTCTCGCTCTCTATCCCTCCCCCCCTCTAGGCCCGAGCGGTCTCCCGGTCTCTCTCTCTCTCTCCCCCCTCACGTCCGAGCGGTCTCTCTCTCTCTCTCTCTCTCTCTCTCTCTCTCTCTCTCTTCTCTCTTCTCTCTCCGGCCCTCCCCCGCCTCCCCCTATATATGAGAACAGGGTGTTGTTCTCAGGAGCCTGGACCTCTGCTGTCAGCCTGGACATCGCCTCCCCAAGGTTACACAAAGAGGTCACTGGAGAGTAAACGTCCCCACAAGCCAGCGAGAGGGAGTGTGTGCGTATGAATGTGTGTGTAAGTGCATGTGTATATGTATGTGTGTGTTGTGTGTGCGTATAGATGTGTGTGTACGAATGTGTGTGTGTCAGTATGGAAGTGTGTATGAATGTCCGTGCATGAATGTGCGTTCTTGTGTGCACAAATGTGTGCACAAATGTGTGTGTGTGTGTGTGTGCGTGCGCATTAATCTATGTGTCACAGAGGGGTGGGGGGGTAGTGTGTGTGTGTGTGTGTGTGTATGTAGAGGAGTGGTGGTTGTGTGTGTGTGTGTGTGTGTGTGTGTGTGTGTGTGTGTGTGTGTGTGTGTGTGTGTGTAGAGGAGTGGTGGTTGTGTGTGTGTGTGTGTGTGTGTGTGTGTATGTAGAGAAGTGGTGGTTGTGTGTGTGTGTAGTGTGTGTGTGTGTGTGAGAGTGTGTGTTAAGGAGGCGTGGTAGTGTGTGTGATTGTGTGTGTCATTGTGTGTGTGATTATGTGTGTGCGTCGGTCTCCCACCTCGGCCACAGTGGTGTACACCTGCAGAATCTGCTCACGACCCTTGACCTGCCGCACGCTGATCTTGCAGGACAGCTGGGTGGGGGCGGGGCTGTAGCGCTCCAGGGAGAAGGCACAGTGCAGGGGCTGCTGGTTACTGCCCCACACCTGGGGGAAGGAGAACTCCTGGAGTGGGGAGGAGAAGGATAGAGGAGAGAGGAGGAAGAGGAGGAGAGAGGAGAGGGAGGAAGAGAGGAGCGGGAGGAAGAGGAGGAGGAGAGGGAGGAAGAGGAGGAGGAGAGTGGAGAGGGAGGAAAAGGAGAGAGGAGAGGGAGGAAGAGGAGGAGGAGAGGGAGGAAGAGGAGGAGTGGGAGGAAGAGGAGAGGGAGGAAGAGGAGGAGGAGAGAGGAGAGGGGAAGGAGAGAGGAGAGGGAGGAAGAGGAGGAGAGAGGAGCGGGAGGAAGAGGAGGAGGAGAGAGGAGAGGGAGGATGAGGAGGAGAGAAGGGGTGAGGGAGAGAGGAGAGGGAGGAGGGGAGGGGTGAGCGAGGAGGAGGAGGAGGGAAGGGGTGAGGGGACAAAAGGAGGGGAGGGAGGAGCAGGAGGAGGAGGAGGAGGAGATGCAGGGATGAGTTGAGGTTTTACAGTAGAGGTACCGTAACAACAGGATTGTTTTCACAACAACTGGCGACTGGTTTCGATCCCCAGTGTCCTCAGTGTGTCTGTAGAAGCCTCAACCCCTGCCTGCTCCTTAATGACATATTTTATTATTATAATTACATATATTTAGTCACATACATGGATGGGATCTGACTCCAGGGTGACTGTGGACATCGGGGTTTCAAACCTAGAATCTATTGTCCGGGAGTCAAACGCCCAAACTGCTTGACTCCATCTTCCCTGTGCTCTACTGTACAAACTGAATGTAAATGGGCCTGAATTAAAAAGCGTCTGCTGCACGACTAAAGTGTTATTCTGAATAAAAAAAAAATATTAGTTTGTGAGGACCTGAGCAGCGCTGAGCGACACGGCGGGGGCCATAGAAAGCGTTTGACACAGCGCCGTACCAAAGCTGAACGCAGCTTACACAAAGAAAGCCCCGCCAAGCTGTTGATCTTAGTCTCCAAATAGCGAATCGTGGCACCGCAAAATGACTTGATTCAAGTTGATTCCCGGGCCGACAGACAGACAGACAGACAGACAGACAGACAGATCAACACAGAGCCGGCGGAGATGCGTACAGGCGACAGCTGGGGTTCATTGAGTCAACAGCACCGGAATCGGCCTTTGATACGTGAACAAGCGGAACTAAGAATTTGTTTAATTCAACGTTCAGTGAGTATATCTGGGGCGCGTCATCCGCGGATATTTAGGTTGCGTCACACACGAGGCCGCCGCTTAACGTCACGCGGTGGGGATCAATGTGTCACTGCAGGGAGAGATATCGGCTAATAATAATCGACAAAATAATCCACGAGATAAACAGAATCCCGTATAACGTCACAATGTGAAGCATCTGCTGGCTCCCAGCGCGCGGAGGGGGCGGAGCTAGCGCCGAGAGGAGCTACAGTCAGCAGCAGAGATGGAGAACTCTATCCTGACGTATTCAAAATGATTTCCTTTGATTAGATTATATTTCTGCTACAATGTGCGGCCCCTCCGGGCGCGCCCAGAACGCCCTCTCCGCACCCTAACACTGCTTGGATCCCCCCCGCCTCTCTCTCCTTCTCCTCTCTCTCTCTCTCTCAGCCCCTACCCCTCTCCTCTGTCCTCCATCCCTCTCGCTCTCGCCTCTCTCTCACTCCCCACATCTCCCCTCTGTCCCCCCACTCCCTCTCTCCCCTTTACTGCCTCCCCCACCCCCCCCCTTTCCTCCCCCCACTATCAGCATATTAAAGTGACGCTGTAAATACACTCTTGGCAGGACACACACACAACACACACACACTACACACACAACACACACACACAACACACACACCACACACAACAGCACCACACACACACACCACACACAACAGTCAGCTCGCATACACACACACACACGCACAGATTTAACCGATATGAGGGGCTTTGATCCAGAGCAGTGGATAATGGAGGTGGAGGTGGGAGGGTGGGGTGAGGGTGGAGGTGGAGTGGGTGAGGGTGGAGGTGGAGGTGTGGAGGTGGGGCGACGGACGCGAGGGGAAGCAGCGGGTCGACCTGCTCTTCAGAACTAAAAAGGCCCGACTTGGATGAATGGAGCACGCGGGAGCCCATTACTCTGCACCTGCTCACAGTATGGTAGTGGGGATGGGGGGGAGGGGGAGGGGGCGGTGGAGGGGGGAGGGGGGGGTGTAGTACACCAGAGCCACAGAGGCTCCACACACCACACACACACAGCAGCACACCACACACACCACACACCTTGCAGCCGTGGTTCCCTCTCACCTCCGCCGCCTACGGGTGCGGTGGTGTTCACGTGTATTGCTAGAATAGCATACTGCAAGCGGTGTGGTGTTGTGGAGGTGGAGGTAGTGGAGTGTGGGGTTGGAAGGTGGAGGTGGTGAATGGGTGGTAGTCGGAGGCGCGTAGTGGTTGGTGGAGGTGGGGTTTGGAAGTTGATGGCTGGGTGTGTGTTGAGATTGGTGGTAGGTGGTCGTTGATGTTGCGGTTAGGTGGTGGTGGAGGTGGTGTTGATTGGTCTTAGACGGTGGTTGGTGGTGGTCTTTGCGTTGGGGTAGGGACATTGGGGTTGATGGTGGTGATGTGGTGGTAGTGTTGGTGGAGGCAGGTAGGTGGAGGTGGGGGTTTGGATGGTGCTGGTGTTGGTGGAGGTGAGCAGGGGGTGGGGTTAGTGGTGGAGGTGGGGGCTCACTCTGGGAGCGCCTTGGATCATTCTGCTTCCGGTTGAAACTATGAACTGTGAAGATGTTTCATAATGAGGTGAGAGCTGCTTGACAGCGCTCAGCCTATGCTCCTTTTACACTGTTTTAGTATTCTGTCTTTATTCTTCTCGACACACTTTGGCACCCATCTCCTCCCACAACAGACTCCATTCACATTTTAAAAAGGTAATCCTGGCTTGAAAATCACACGCTATCATCAACTAGGCCAAAATCTGCAATATAATAATATATTGCACAACAATATCTGCTCCTTTTGCTGTAAAGACTGTAAATAGTGTGGATATTTGATTCTTTACTTGTTTGTATTTGTTCTGTTGCACATTCCGCTGGGCATCGACAATTTTTCATTTCACTGCATATCCTGTATGTGACCATTAAATTCCTTGAATCTTGAATCTCAATCACTTTAGTTAAGCTATTTGTTTGACTCTTAAACTATTTTTAAAACTGTTGCTCCATGCGAATACATTGCATGTTTTCACTTGAGTTCAGCTATTCCACATTTCAATACTTGTGTCTTAAACTACCAAGCTTTATTGAACGTACGCTTAAGCTCATTTTACAGTGTGAGTGTTCGCCGCAGTAAACGCATCTTCTAGTTCATTGTAATTCTTAGTTTTCTCCCATCTGGAGTGGAGCTGGCGTCCCACGGGAGGAATCCAGCGCCGCCCGGGGAGAGAGAGCGAGGCGGCGGCGGCTACCTGACACGTGGTGAAGGGCTTGATGCTCCACAGGAACGGGGGCACGTCCTGGATGGACACCTGCAGGCTGAAGGTGTTCGCTCGGAAAGGCAAGATCTTGGGCTCCTCTAGGAGCTGTCCCCCTCTGCTCCTCTCCGCAACCACCACTCCCTGGGAAGAGGAGAGGGAGGAGGAGGAGGAGGAGGAGGAGAGAGAGGAGAGGAGAGGAGAGGGGAGGGGAGAGAGAGAGAGAGAGAGAGAGAGAGAGAGAGAGAGAGAGAAAAAGGGAGAGAGAGAGAAAAAGAGAAAAATAGAGAGCGAAAAGGGGGGGAGAGAGAGAGAGCCACCTCTCCAGTCACATTTCCATTTCCAGCCGTGCATCTCAGTCTCTCCATTATCACATCACATTTGCATCCTGCAATGTGACGGAGGGGAGCTAAACTCATTTCAGGACACGATCCGTGGAACAAAGACAGACAGAGAGACAGGAGGGGGAGGAGAAGGGGAGGAGGAGGAGGGGGAGGAGGAGAGGAGGACGAGGAGAGGGGGAGGAGGAGAAGGAGGAGAAGGGGAGGAGGAGGAGAAGGGGAGGAGGAGGAGAGGGGGAGGAGGAGGAGGAGGAGCATGGGTGCTAATGCCCATCACCCATATTGAGTTTGTGATGATGAAGGGGGCCAGGTGACGGTGGCTCGCAGGTACGCATCTGTCATCATCATCATGGTTGCTCTGTGTTGTCCCCCGGGGGCCCTGGAGCGGCGGTGTGTCTGAGCTTCTTCTCTACACGCACACACTGTCCCCCAGGCCCCACCCACCACCACACCCCCCACAGTCCCGCCCACCACACCCCCACAGCGCCGCCCACAACACACCCACAGCCCCGCCTCCTCATGCCGCACGCACGGGAAAAAATGCAAATCTAAATGTTTTTATCAGCACGATTCTCAACTTATATTTTAAATGTTTTTACATTTTCTCTTGGCGCACGGAATAAAGCAGAAAGTTGGCTAATTGGTGTATGGACACACATTTCTCATTTTAACCACCTCTCCCGTCACGTCCATGGTTTGAGGCTCCCAGACATGGCCGGCTTAGCTTCGCTCCGAAACGCGAGAGCGCTAGAGCAGAGCCCTCTATTGTAGTATGAAAGGAACCACGTGGGCGTCTGTTGGAAGGCAGCTGCACGTGGTGCGCCACACACACACACACACACACACACACACACACACACACACACACACACACACACACACACACACACACACACTGTTAGCAACAAAGCTACACTACCCTGCTAGCAACCTAGCAATTCTGCCCACTTGGCAACCTAACTATAACACACCACTAGCAACCTAGCTAAGGCAGCTTGTTAGCACCCTAGCTATATGTACTTTATCTCTTCTCTACTAAGTATTTGTCATTGTGGTGAACTGGCAGCTATAGTTATTATTATATTAAAATATGAACAGCCCAACAACAAAACAAAACAACACACCTCCAGCTCCCTGGTGGACCATTAGAGCATCTAACTGGTCCCGACCACCTCCCAGCTCTACAGATGTAAACACTGAGTGAAGTCTCCCACTTCAACATCTCAAACGAAGCTACAATGTGGTATGTGCTATATTATTAT
>PIJE02000547.1:58012-63271 GCA_002895965.2 Coryphaenoides rupestris | reverse complement strand
CAATGAAGCACTATAACCTCACAACATCATGTGCACTTTCCTCAGTATTACGTGCAATATATATGTGCAATACTATGTGCTATTATTATTATTATTATTATCATGTTGTCTATAAATATGATCTATAACACTACCTCTCATCTCCTCTCATCATCATGTGCAATGTTCTTAATGTCATGTCCAATAATATTACACTTCAATTATGCCAAATTGTTTTCCCCGTCGGAATATCTTATCTTGCCTACATATTTGTATATTTTAACTGTACATTTGTCAATCCGTTAGTTTATTTTTATTATTCTGTTGTTTTCCATATTGTTTTATTGTACTGTATTGCTATGTAACCTGGCACAAGAATTTCCTTCGGGATTAATAAAGTTCTATTCTATTCTATTCTACTCAGAACCCAAACATCACCCAGTTATCAAGAGAAGCCAGAAGCCTTTCGTTATCACATCATTCAATTTCGATTCAAAACCGATTCTCGATTCAGTACTGGACTAATTTCGGGACTAATTTCACAGTCCACTGTGTGCTAAAAAGGGCGGTGTGGTAAATGGTATGAAAGCAAAAAAGATTATGTAGGTTTTATATTTTAAAACTCATCAACTGAGCAATAATGTAAACACACAAGGCAAACCTAAAACAAAATCATAATGAATACAAAAATATAGAAAATAATTGATGATTTAGAATCAAAGAAGATAGATTGTGAATTGATTTTTTTCGTACACCCCCAGTTACTTACAATATGTCCCAACACATACTATTGTAATGACTTACTTTAACACTGTTTATATAACAACAAAAAAAAGATGTTGAAAACAGAGAACCCAGAGGTTGGGAATTGTTGATCAATTCAAATTCAAATGAAATGCACAACGTGCCCTTGGCTGTCCTCTACCAAATGACAGAGAGCTGATGCATAGGCCCCGCCCCTCCCTGCCCGCCCCGCCCCCTCGCCCCCCTCCCCTACCTGAAAGGCGTGCGGCGTGTCGTCCACGCAGTACACTCTGAGGCAGTACTCCAGGGAGCCCACGCCCGTGCTCCCAAACACGGCCAGCTTCAGCCTCTTCACCGCCGCCTGGCTCAGCGGCTCCCCGACCAGCGCGTACGAGCCCGGGCGCTCCAGCAGCAGGTGGCAGCTCGTGGCGTCCATCAGGCAGTAGCAGGAAGTGGACTCCTCCTCCACCGACATCACATCCTGGGAACCCAGGAATGGGGGCAGTGAAGGAGTGAAACAGTGACTAATAATCACACAGAACCTGGTGATTTATCAAGAAACATATGGAAATACTCATACATCATCCATCCATCCATCCATCTACAGTATATATAATTATCTACTGCATCTGTGAGTGAGTCTGTGAGACACAATAATGATCTAGGTAACATTAGCGTCACAAAGATTAGAAAAAAAACAAAAGTATGAAAGTTGAAATGGAAGAAAAAAAAGTCTCGCTTTATGACTTATCACCGGAGACGGCAGGGAACATTAAGCGGGGACATTAAGTGAGATGAGTGATGACGTTGGTTCAACAGAACACATAACGGTCGTCACTACCAACACCCAGGCTTATATTCATGAAGCAGCAGCAGCAGCAGCAGCTGGAAAACACTTTATTCCCACCACGAAATGAAGCAATAACTCTTTCATATCCTTGTCTTTACTTCTTCTTCACGGAAGCACAACACGCATACACTGCAGCAAACGCACGACACACAAATGAAGCCTCCCAATAGGTGGTAATTGTGTGGCGAGGTGAAGAGAGGGGGGCCACAGTCCATACTAACGCACTTGTGTGTTGTTGGAATCAATGCGATTGATTTGAGATGTTTGTCCTTGCACTGGACAAAAGCCTTTTGACTCCCTCTCCTCTTAAGAGCATTATTCAGGCGGAGCGAGAGAGGAGAGAAAGGTAAATATAGTTGTGTTACGGGCCAGAGGACGCGCAAACATTACATTATCCCGGGAAGCAGATTAGGGAGCTAGCACATTAGCTTCATCGCGGCCCCCCCAAGACTCGCCTTCCGTTGTCGTCCCCTCAGAGAAATCTTCACGGAGGGGCCGATAACGGTGGCGTCGGGCCCGAGAGATGAGCACGGATAAAACAAAAAGATATATTTCAAAAGGGAAATCAAGGACAGTAAAGTGGAAGGCGTTACTATGCTCAGGCTGAGCAACACAAAAACAAGGTGTATACAAAATACACACACGCGCATAAACATCTTTTATTTTGTGTATTACACACAGGTACATGTTATATGCATATAGTATATTATATATTAGAGGTGTTTAAAGAAACAATACAACATATGAATATCCTATATAATGATGGAATGAATCATTATGAATCATTAATCCCGGGATCAAACAGTCCCAGGATCAAGGTTTATACAGATCATAAAATAAAGATGCATATCTACTGCCCAACACAGACAGAGGGCAGCCACCATGACAACACCAAACACTTTGTCTCTGACACGGACACATGCAAATGACAGACAATCTCCAGGGCTGGCGGGAGGGTGAAAGGTGAGTCAACAGGAACAGGAAGTTCTTCCCCAAACACACACACACACACACACACACACACAGACGAACAGCGCCGACGGAGAGACAACCCTGCAGCACATGTGGTCTCAGCAAACAAGCTGTCAGGAGACGGTCGTCGCGGCGACGGTAATCTGTGATTGAATGACCCCCAAGGGGGGGCGAGGTGGCTAATCTGCAGCGACGCGCGCCGGCATCAGGTCCAGCGATTATGACGCCAGCAAAGGGGCAAACAATCGGCGACCGAGGTTAAGAGAGAGGAGGAGGGGGAGTGACGAAAAGAGAGAGTAAGAGAGAGAGAGAGAGGGAGAGAGAGAGGGAGAGAGGGAGAGAGATGGAGCAAGAGAGAGAGAGCAAGAGAGAGACCAAAGATATAAAAGATAAAGAAAGAGAGAGAGAGATAGATAGACAGAGGGGAAAGAGAGTGAGCGAGAGAGAGAGAGAGAGAGAGAGAGAGAGAGAGAGAGAGAGAGAGAGAGAGAGAGAGAGAGAGAGAGAGTGATCTTAATGGAGACAAAAGCCCCCTGATAGTGCAGCCTCCACGCTCGAGGTGAGGCAGCAATGCATGCTGGGCCCGCTTACGCCAATCGCATAATCCAGTTACCGCCGGGCCCCCGTCTCTCTGAACCCCTTCCATGGCTTTTAAACAACATCATTTAGGACAGAGGCGCTGGTTTCCGGGCACGGCCCAATCCCCCCGCCCCTCGACACAACAACAGGAATAGGCAGCCAAACATCCGGGGGGTTGGGGCAACAATGCAATATTCATCACTCTGACCTCGGCTTGATTTGTCAAAACCGTACACGTTGTTGTTGTTGTTGTCCATTTCCGACCGCCAGGACCGTGCCGTGACAGCGTGCGGTCTGGTGTGTGTGTGTGTGTGTGTGTGTGTGTGTGTGTGTGTGTGCTGGCGTGGCGGTGCTGTGCTCTGTAGTTAAGCTCACAGCAGGTTAATAGCGTGGTGGTGGTGAGGGATTCGGCCCCCTTACGGCCCCGAGGGTCCCCGGGAAGCTCTGGGGGGACCACACCTGGAAACAAGGCGGCCTCTCTCTCCCTCCCTCTTCAACAAACGAGAGAGAGAACGAGAGCAAAAACACAAAACACTTTCGCACAGACAAACACAATCCCCAGAATCAAAATGCATGAATTAACATTTTGAAGAGGGTGGGGGGGGGAGATTGCCCACTAGAATACAAAATGGAATCACAATGGGTCTGTTTTGATTCGAGCGCAAACCCCTACTGGGAAGCTAGCGGAGCGAGGCTAACAAGGTAGCAGTGCGCGCGCCACGGGGGACCCGCGCTGCTGCTGCTGCGGTGGCTCGCCGCGCGCTAGCGGCTAACACCAATGGAGAGATAGAAGGCGTGGGGGCAGGTGGTGGAGGATGGATGGATGGATGGATGGATGGATGGATGGATGGATGGATGGAGGAGGAGGTGGCGGAGGTGGTGACGGAGGAGCTGGATGAAGGAGGTGGGTGGAGGAGGGCGATTGTGGAGGTGGAGGTCGTGAGTGGATGGATGGAGAAGGTGGATGGCAGAGGTGGGTGGAGGTGGTGGTGATGGTGAAGCAGAGGGGGGATGTAGGAGGTAGAGGTGGTGACAGAGGAGCTGGATGAAGGAGGTGGGTGGAGGAGGGGGATCTAGGAGGTGGAGGTGGCTGGAGGAGGTGGGTGGAACAGGTGGCGGAGGTGGTGACGGAGGAGCTGGATGAAGGACATGGGTGGAGGAGGGGGATTGTGGAGGTGGTGAGTGGATAGATGGAGGAGGTGGAGCGGTGGTGACAGAGGAGCCGGTTGAAGGAGGTGGGTGGAGGAGGGGGATGGAGGAGGTGGAGGTGGTGAGCGGATGGGCAGAGGAGGTGGTGGTGAAGGAGAGAGGGCGTGGAGGGGGCATGTGTGGTGTTGGAGGTTGATGTGCTGGATGCCGGGTGAGGGAGGGGCGGGCGGTGGAGGGAGGCGTTTAAAACAGAGCCTTTAAAAAATACAAAGAGTCTCGATTGGCGGGAAAACAATTACCCCTTCCTCCTCCCCCCCTCCATGACAGTGTGTTTGTGATCACCACACCATGTCCAGCCGTGATCCACTGATCGATACAGACTCCCACCCGGCCCACCTCCTCTCATACACCCCCACCCCCCCCCC
Source organism: Coryphaenoides rupestris (assembly GCA_002895965.2). Lineage (NCBI taxonomy): Eukaryota > Metazoa > Chordata > Actinopteri > Gadiformes > Macrouridae > Coryphaenoides > Coryphaenoides rupestris. The sequence continues at coordinate 58,573 of PIJE02000547.1, read as the reverse complement.
GCCGACACCAGCCATGGCTCGTCCTGGCAATTACGTGGCGTAATTACTTTTTTACTTTATTTTCCTTTTACGTCCGAAGCGTCGGCACATGGAGGGTCCTCACCCGGTAACCCCCTCACTCATGGAGCCTTTACAGACGCCAGGCCAGATCAATTACACACACACATACGCACACATACACACACACACACACGGAAATGGACAGAGACACACATACAGACAGACATACACACACACACACACACACACACACACACACACACACACACACACACACACACACACACACACACACACACACACACACACACACACACACACACACACACACACACACCACACACACACACACATACAATTCACTCCAGGCCCGTCTGGTGTGTGAGGACCTGAACCAGTACATATCTATATCTAGATATCAGGGAATGGGAATGGAATTGAAAAACAGGGACTCCAAGTGTCAACAACCACTTCAGCGTTGGATTGGGGAACACAAACTCCCCTTTTATGAATCCATAGGAACAGCCAACACACACACACACACACACACACACACACACA
>PIJE02000547.1:27708-37708 GCA_002895965.2 Coryphaenoides rupestris | reverse complement strand
TTCCCTGATGAGGCAAGCAGTGGGTGCATCCATCAAGAGAGGGGTGAGAGACAGAGTCAAAGAGTCAGAGTCGGGGGAGGGGATAGAGGGAGAGGGAGAGACAGAACGAGAGAGAGATAGAGCGAGAGAGAGAGAGAGAGTATATATATATTCCTGGACAACCACATCTCCACGAGGAGGAGAGGGGTGTCAAATCCAGCGTCCTGCACCCTGGCACCTAGAGGCGCCCCCCTGCTGAGAGAGGAGGATGTGAGGGTGGGCGGAGGCGGGGCCGAGGCGGGGAGGCGGGGCGGCGGGGCGGCGCTGACGCACACTGGGTGGATTCCCATCTGCCGTACCCATCAGCACCCTCACCCCCACCCTCCAGCCGACACCCTGCGCCCCCTCCCAGCGGGGGAAGGGGTGAAAGGTACGTTCTGTTGTCCCAGCGGATGACGCGTGTACGTGTGTGTGTGTGTGTGTGTGTGTGTGTGTGTGTGTGTGTGTGTGTGTGTGTGTGTGTGTGTGTGTATGGATGCGCTTTGCTTATAAAGCGCGTCCTTGTTACTGTTAGAACAACTACCGAAGTGAGGATAAAACGGACACCACTAGAAAAAGTATGAAGTGTGAAATCAAGAGGAAATTGGAGTCAATTAAGCAGAGGCCTTTTTTATGGATTTATTCCAGGCTGGCCGCCGCCGCCACCAAACCAATGACTAATTCAATCACTCACTCGATTAATTCATCACTGTATGTAGGAGTTGGAGTCTGTGTGTGTGTGTGGGTGTGTTTAAATATGGGTTGCAAAATGAAGTACTCAACCAATCACAATTAATCAACCACCCAACCAGTCAATCAACAGATCATTGTCAATCGAGTAAGCAAAGACTGTAGAGAGCCTCAGTCATGGCCGCTTTCCCAGTATCCCCTATGGGACCTTGTTAGGAAAAAATATGTGTGACAGTCAATGGAGAGAGAGAAATTAGTTTTTTATTCAGTTTGAATTGTGCCGTGAATTACACATATGATGCTTGTCAATTTAAAAGATGAATTTGCAAGTAAGTCACAGTTTGTTGTAGCACATGGTTTTGTGTTAAACATTAAGTGCACGACCAGCAAGACCAGTTGGTCATGTGGTGACGTCACAACGGCACGGCATTAACGTTCAGCTTTAATGGCTCTGGCTAGCTTGTGGAGAGAGACAGCTATGATCACTTCCACAACATTTGGGTGTTGTAATCTCACACTTTGACCAACCGTGACATTCTTGACCTGCAAAATCATCTTCTAAATTGACCAACATCAAATGTTCATGGCACAATTCAAACAGAATTAAAAAAGAAATTCCAAAAAATTCTACAATACATATTTTTTTTGTAAATAAGGTCCTATTGGTGATTCCAGGAAACACACAGTGTGCATGTGTGTGTGTTTATTCATGCGCATCTACGGACATATGACTTTGAAAGCATTATGCGGAATCAGCGATTAGATTTCAAACCATCATCATCATTCATATCCAGCACACAGCTTCAAGCAGTTGCAAGCCGTATATCTGCAGCCGTTACAGTTACCTATCAGCGACTGCCAACGCAGACGCTGAAAGTTCGCCGTGGAAAGGTCACTCCAAAGCACGCGGATGAAAAAGGTTAAGCAAATATGTCGAGTAAACAACATCACAGGACTTACTGGCTGAACTCTGCCTGCACCACGGACCACAAACAGAGCACAGCGTCGTTCTGTGATATTAATCTGCTTAAACGGAAAATGCGCAGTAATTAAGTCATGAATAGCAGTGGGGTATTTAGCTGGTAAAGCCCTAATCTGTCTCAGCTGTGCTTACGCCACAATCATCAACGCCCACCGGGATTTGCGATTCTTAATGCGGCACCTAAAAGTGGGAGTCGGAGCAGAGAGGCCCATTAGATACCTACAACTACTTTATCATCAATAGTGCTGCCATCCAATCTATCAAATACATACGAGTCGTAGCACATGACTGGCGGCTGCAAAATGTAAACGGCAAAAGGTTGTATTCAATCGCAAAAAGCAGCCATGTTCTTTTTTGGGGATATATATATATATATATATATATATATATATATATGTATCTTTTTTTTTCTTTCTAACTACTTCTAAATACCATTGCCAACTTGTTTTGTTCACTAAATATTTTACCTATATTTTTCTTTTTGGCTTATTCACTGTAAATATATTATTATATTGTTTGTATTCTTATGTTGTTGGTATTTTTGAGCAACCTCTGGCAAAAGAATTTCCTTCAGGATGAATAAAGTTCTATCTTATCTTATACAGTATATATATATATATATATATATATAATATCTATTATCTATGATATCTATTTTATAATGACTGCAGGGTCATGAGGTACAATGTGGCTTTGTGAAGCGCACATTGTTCTCAACCCACAACCAACTGAAGTTGAAAAAGGCCAAAACAAGGTCATTTGTAGGAGGATGTAACCAAGCAACCGGGTGCAGAAAATATGCTCGACAGATATTTCATGATACATTTCTGATAAATAAAAACAAACCTGTTCCTAACCTTGACCCCTAACCCTGACCCCTACATGTGACTTTGAGACTGTAGCTATGATTAAGGACCAAACAAATAAAATGTACTGAACTACACATAACTTACTTGTTTAATTACATTGTGTAACCATGTCTCCAGAGCTGAAAAATGGGGTCACAGGCCCAGAGAGGTGATGACCCTGCCTGATGGACTCACCTGGACTCTCCCTGAGAGATGGCTGCATACAGCTCCCAGGACGACTCCTCTGGGACAGCACCCTGGGGCACCAGCACACTCACCCCTGGAGAAACACCGACCAATCAACAATCAATCCGTCATCAATCAACTAATCAGCAATCAATACATCATCAATCAACCAATCAATCAATCCATCACAGTTTGATCATGCATCACTTTGGTTTCTTTGCTTTGTTTGTAAGCGTGTAAGTGTGTGTGTGTGTGTGTGTGTGTGTGTGTATGATGGTAGGAATGTGTGTGTGTGTGTGTCAATTTGTATGCCTGCATGGATCCAGTATCAGCAGCAATATTAAATACACAATAACATTGGCTTTCCGTTTACTCATCAATAGATTCTCTCAGAGTGCTCTATTTGTGCACACGGCACACCTGTTAACAATGACATCACAGTGAGCCCAGTTTAGCGGGAACTGTTTCTCTGTTTACGCTGAACTCTGAGCAGCCACTGGTTGGCAATGTTCTCTAAACTTTCCTCTTGATGCGACATCTTACAGCCAGCGAGCGATGGCGGCGCGGTGGTGTGTTCTGCAGCGTGCCAGGAGAACAATGGATCTCTCCTCCCGCTTCCCAGACACCATTCATCTGCTGCGACACGCCGACCGCACTCACAGCGAAGCGCGGAGAGAGAAACCAGAGAAACCAGAGAAACCACTGCGGCACACGAAGCGCTCGGCGAGGCGGGAGAGCGAGAGGCCAGGGAGGCGACAGATAAACAAGGAGAGGTTGTTTCTTTTTTTGGTTTTGGGGGACGGGGGTGAGTGGGAGGGTCTTGGCAGGTCTTAAGAAAAGGGGAATATATTCTAATAGCTCTCTCTGGCACATCTCCCCAAATGCACATTTCACCATCTATTAAATAAAGTCAGGTTTCCAATCCATTAAATAAACACCGGCCGCCGCCATCGCCGCAAGGTCCGCTGTCCGCGATCTGGACAGAAATCGCCACGGTGATTCAGCGATGCAATCTCGAGTGGAACACCCAATTTAAAAGTAAAAAAGAAAAGAACAAATAACAAAAAACGGTTGTTATTCAAAAAAAAAAAAAGCACGTAAGTCGAGGGCTTTTAACCGCGGGCCTCTTCTTCACCCAGCAGCCCCCCCCCCCCCCCCCGTGTGTGTGTGCGTGGCTCTGATTGGACCCCGGCGTCACGGCACGCCAGCGCCACAGAGGAGAGGAGGTTAAGTAACCGGCCATCAAAAGCCAGTTATGGCCGTCACCCTAATGAACGGCGAGCGGGAGCGCAGGCAGTAGGCGAGGGAGTCTGAGTGGGCCACTCGACAGGAGTGATTCCACCACTCCAAGGCCCTCCTGATGGCGACGGTGGCGGGGACGGCTGATTTCGCCGCACTCCTCATTGCCTGAGCGTTATCACCCCCCCCCTCCCCTCGATGTGCACGAGTGAGTGCGACAGATCAAGGATCACCCCTCCAACCCCCCATTCCATCCTCCCCCCCCCCCACTCCCAACTTCCTGTGCCGAGCCCACCCCGAGCCAGGCGGTGTGTTGTTGGTGTGTTGGCGTGTTGACCTCCCTGCCGCAGCAGCGGATGCATGGAACAGGAATAACAAACACAACACGACATCATCTCTGCCGCCTTAGCAACAGACCCCCGCCCCCCACCCCCTCGATGGCTGGCTCCTAGCAACGGGTCACACACACACACACACACACACATGCACACGTATGGAAGAGGACGCACGCTGACTGACTGGAGGACTCGTGTTCCGCGCGGCGGTGAGCAAACGAACAGCCGGCGACGACAACGACGCGCAAGAGAGCCTTTAGATTGGAGCTGTTCTCCGTCTGAAACCCGCTGTCTAGCGAGAGATTTGGTTTTACCCAGGAGGCATTGTGTCGAGCCAGACGTCCTGTCCCCAGCCTGCCCCTTATTAATGACCCTGGCATCACTCTGTATTCACGGTCTCTATCGACTATACACTTGAAATAGCAAATGTCTACTATAAATATTCAATAGCAAATGTTTCCTATAAATAGTGCACAGTAAATGTTGGACACGTTGGCAACAAATCTCTCTCTCCCGTTGTGTTTTATTTCCTCCGAGCCTCCTCCTCCTCCACCACCCATTCCCTCCCCCTCTGCTCCTCTTCCTCCTCCTCCACCCCTCCCTCTTCTCCACCTCCTCTACCCTTCCTCCATCCTCCACCCCCCCCTCCACCATCCATTCCCTCCCTCTCTGCTCCACTTCCTCCACCTCCTCCACCCTTCCTCCCTCGTCAACCCCCCCTCCTCCACCCCTCCTATTCCTCCACCCCCCCTCCTCCACCATCCAACCCCCCCCCCAGTGCTCTCACCCGTGTTGGGCACCACCAGCCTGCCCCCGGCGTGTCCGAACACTCCGGTGGTCCGCTGCCGCTGCTGTTCCCGCTCGCGCTGCTCCTCCTGGGCGCCGGGCACCGCGGGGGGTCCGTTGAGGGGCGGGGCCAGCGGCGGCTTGGCGCGTCTCTCGGTGGTGGCGCAGCAGTCGCGCTTGGGGCCGCGCGGGAAGCCGTCGGGGGGCGGGGCCTTGCCGTGCACCTCGGCCCGCTCCGCCACGCTCAGCGTCACCATGAAGGAGCTGTGAACCTTCACCTTGATGTCGGGCAGCGGGTCGAAGGGCTCCTTGGCCATGGCGTCCTGGTAGCAGAGGGGGGCGCTGTAGGCCCGGCCCACCGTCAACTCCGGCTGGATGGAGGAGTTGAGCAGCAGGGGGTTACCTGTCCGGGGGGGGGGGGGGGGGGGGGCACACACACACGCGCACACACAGGGCGGGTCAGGAGGTCACTTGGTGCTCTGACACACACTCACTCACACGCATACACAGTCAAACACACAGACACACACACACAGACACACACACACACCCCCCCCCCGTCCAGATGACATGTGTACCTGTACCGTGGTGTGTGTTTGTGTGTGTGTGCATGTGTGTGTCACGCATTATAATATAATGTACACTGGGTTCGTTGGTCGAGCTGTGTGTCACTGGGCCTGAATGTGTGTGTGTGTGCCGCAGGCATTGTGTGTGTGTGTGTGCGCGCACATATTTCCTTCACACTGGGTGGTTGCCTATTACCGCCTCAGAACTGACACCACAACCATCACCCCCATGGTCTCGGACCTTTGCGTCTCATGACTAATCGCTTTATGGCCCTTGTCAGCTGGGGCTGTTAATGTGTCCAGATTTTCATTCAACTATGCTGCTCCAGCTGCGGGCTATTGGAAACTACGATTACCCCAGAATGCCTTTCGCTGTCTCACGGGAGGCAACTTTCTGTAAATTGTACATTTCTACATTAAATGTCAAGGCACACCTGTATTATTCATATCCATGCAATATAATTGACAATAATAATGTATGGTTGTCAGGCGGGTTTGGGAACCACACATGGGAAACACTCAACTGCTAAATTACTGTTTTCTCACCATCGCAATATTGCAAAAATATAGTATGCATTGATTTTGGGATGGAATCCCTGAGTGGCTGTCATGTGGGAATGAAACTAATGTGTGACCCTCATGGTTGATGCTGCAGCAATGTAATGATCTGCTGTTAAACCAACCGTTGTAGCAAGGATGATAAGAAACAGAAAAAGCAAGAACTCGTTTTGTTCAGCTCCAACTTTTCGAGGCCGGCTTCCAGCCAGTGTCTCGTTGTCGAGAGTAGCGACAGAACCCAAAAACACCCAAAAAAGCTTTTACATGGCAGCAACAAACATTCCATCTGGGCGTGTCTTGGTTTAAGACAAACCTCATCTTCCGTCTACACGCGATTGAGCACGGCCAGCGGTGAGAGGCGACGTGAAATACGACAGAAATCGCCGCGAGTGTGGTGGCACGGGGGACCGGTGGTGTAGAACTCCACCATCGACAGAGTTTGTGGGGATGGGGGGAGGCGAGGTCGCGTTCGATCGACGCTCGTTGTAACGGTCGGCCAGGACGTTCAATCTTTTAAGGTCTGCCGGGTCTAGACTATATACTTTATATTAAATGGTAGTGAACTCGACACCAGCGGCAGCATTGGGTGTATCTCCATAATCACATCTGTGAAGAGAGGTGTGGAAGATTCCATAACATGTCGCTCATCTCTCCCTCCTGCTCGAGACAATCCGTCAATCTCACCTCTCTCTAGCGCGCTCACTCCTAAGGAGTAGGTGTGAGGAGGAGTGGTGGTGGTGATGGTGGAGGGGAGGAGGTGGTGGTGGTGGTGATGGTGGAGGGGAGGAGGTGGTGGTGGAGGTGGTGGTGGGGAGGATGGAGGCGGAGGAGGTGGAAGGAAGTTGATCTCTGGGTCGCGGCTCTCTCTCTCTCTCGCTCTCTCTCACTCTCGAGGAGGAGGCAGGAGCAGTGAGGAGGCAAGGCGTCTCGTCTCTCTCTCTCTCTCTCTCTCGCTCTCTCGCTCTCTCACAGAGGCTAGGATACAGACAAGGTGTTGGGTTGGGGGTGGTCAAGCAGCACGCCGGGCATGCTAGGAAGTGGGTGGGGAGTAGGAGGAGATGACGACGTTAGATTGTAGGCCTGGACGTCAAGAGGGATCAGACTATGGGCCGGTTGAAGGTGGAGTTGGGGAAAAAAAAGAAAGAAGAGCTACAAGGTGGAGATGGGAGAGGAGGGGTAGGGCGAAAAAAAGAAGGAAGACTACAAGGGGGATGGGAGGATAAGGAGAGCCGATAGTGACAAGAGGAGGCAATGGAGAGGTGAGGAGGAAGTGATCTCTCTCTTTTCCTCAGTAGATCAGGAGGCAGGAAGTCGGCCGTCCAGGTCAGGCACGCCCGATGGGAGGAGTGGGTTTGACGTTGAGAAGAGAAGTCCACTTCCTCTCATCTCATGTCAGGCGGGGCTCTCCCATCTCCACCTTGTAGCTCTTCTTTCTTTTTTTTCCCCAACTCCACCTTCAACCGGCCCATAGTCTGATCCCTCTTGACGTCCAGGCCTACAATCTAACGTCGTCATCTCCTCCTACTCCCCACCCACTTCCTAGCATGCCCGGCGTGCTGCTTGACCACCCCCAACCCAACACCTTGTCTGTATCCTAGCCTCTGTGAGAGAGAGAGAGCGAGAGAGAGAGAGAGAGAGAGAGAGAGAGCGAGGAGGAGGAGAGAGGAGAGAGGAGTAGAGAAGGCGGAGAGATGAAGGTAACAGTGTCGGAACGGAGGTGGAACTGTCTTTAAATCTGGGGAACGCCTCCGGTTGAAAGATGTGAAAAGACAGCAGGACCAAGGGCGGAGGCGAGAGGGTGGGGACGGGAGGGTGAGGGTGGGGGCGGGTGAGAGGGTGGAGGCCAGAGGGTGGGGGCGGGTGGGAGGGTGGGGATGGGGGAGGGGCTCCGAGTCTCCCGGCGGCGGGGCCGAGCCAAACGCGAGACGGGCCGCATCGATCTGGAGCGGGGCCCCAGACCCCCGGAGCCCGGGGACGCACGGCCCTGCCAAGACAGGAGCGGAGTCAACGTGTCCTTGATGCCCAGCTGCTACTGCTGCTGGCCAGCCGGGGGTGAGGGGGTGAGGGGGTGAGGGGGTGAGGGACGGGGGACGGGGGCTAATGTTGTTTTATTTTTAGGGAAATCGTTAATTACCGCCGGCGAGCACCGGGGGGAAGTCGATCAAGTGTTCCATCCGTCTCTCTCGCTCTCTCTCTCTCTCTCTCTCACACACTCTCTTGTTCCATCCATCTCTCTCGCTCTCTCTCTCTCTCACACTCTCTTGTTCCATCCATCTCTCCCGCTCTCTCTCTCTCTCTCTCTCTCTCTCGCTGTGTGTTTCATCCATCTCTCTGTCTCTGTCTCTCTTTCTCACTCGCATTTTACATCTTTTCCCATCTCTCTCTCCACCTCTCTCTTTCTCTGTCTCTCTCTCTCTTGTGTTTCATTAATCTCTCTCTCTCTCTCTGTCTCTGTCTCTCTCACTCGCATTTCACATCTCTCTCAGTCTCTCTCGCTCTCTCTCGCATTTCACATCTCTGTCTCTCATTTCCCATCTCTCTCTCTCTCTCTCTCTCTCTCTCTCTCTCTCTCTCTCTATCTCGAGTGCTTTTTCAATCATTTTGATTTAGAAGAAAGGAAAGTAAGTTGATTTAAGTTGCATAATCAGAACATATATGAGTACAAAGGATTGAACAAGTTATTACTTTATTTTAGAGTATAATTTAACACCACAGGTATCTCTGTATGGGGTGTTTGAATATCCTGGGTGTTGATTTGCTCGTGTCTAGATACGGGAGGCGGGAGGCTTCTTAAGATTGCCACATAGATCAAAAATGTGTTTCTATTAAGCCGTCTGCACTGTCTAACTTTTACTTATTTATTAACATTATTTGTAACTTTTTTACCACAGTAATCACTTTTGTTCTACAAGAATATTAACGCTTTGAAATGATGGCCTCAGTCAGACAGGAATGTATTCCCTGAGAGACTCCTCTCAACCAGCAGAGCTGAGTTCTGGGTGAGCTGCAGGCTGAGGCTGGAGGGGAAATGACTTCAAGTCATATCAATATTTTAGACCACGGTTGCACAGAAACATTACTTAGTTCACAGTTCAAGAAAAAACTAAATGTATATATTTAGAACACAAATGTACATACATTATTAAAATATATAAATACTGTATGTATAAATATATGATTATATAATATCGACATTTAAATGTATAAAATATCAGAACTTTCAATAAATATACAATTGTTCATAGACACGTGTTTGCCTTTGATCTATCTACTGGTGTCTCGGTGTGGAAACGATACTCCACCCAATCTGGACCCTCCCCCCACGGCCGCGGGCAGTCTCAGATTAATTTACGCGAACACACCAGCTGTTCGATTCTGCCATATCCATTCGTGCTGAAATGATCAGGTTTCACAGGACAAGAAGGAGGCAGAAGGAAGAGGAGGAGGAGGAGGGGGAAGGAGGAGGAGGGAGGAGGAGGAGGGGGGGGAGGGAGAGGGAGAGGAGGGGGGAGGAGAGGAGGAGGAGGGGAGGAGGGAGGAGGAGGTGGAGAGGGGGGAGGGGAGGAGGAGGAGGGGGTGAGGAGGGGAGAGGAGGAGGAGGAGTGGAGGAGGAGGCACTGGGAGTAGATCAGGAGGAGGGAAGTGGGAGGAGGAGGAGGAGGAGGAGGAGTAGATCAAGGCGGAGAGATGAAGGTAACAGTGTCGGAACGGAGGTGGAACTGTCTTTAAATCTGGGGAACGCCTCCGGTTGAAAGATGTGAAAAGACAGCAGGACCAAGGGCGGAGGCGAGA
>PIJE02000547.1:15208-25208 GCA_002895965.2 Coryphaenoides rupestris | reverse complement strand
ACAGGGTCAGGTCAACGGACTCCTGCTTCTCCTCCCCCAGCTTCACAACGGCGGATACCACGGGGAGGGGGGGCAAGGTGAAAGGGTTTAGACGAGCTCTCCCCCCCCCCCCCCCCCCCCCAGGTAATTACCAAGCATGGAGAAGTACTGGTGGAACTGGTCTTCTTTCAATGTTGTTGGGTGTTTTCAGGTTTTGTTTTGTGGGGCAGGGGGCCGGGGGGGCTTCCCCGTCACACCTCTGCAGCTGCGGGTTGCGAACTAAGTAAGTAAATAAGCTAAACCGTTTAAAATAAAAAATTATGATCTCACACGAAACCAGGTCAGAGTGAGGAGGTACGTCAACCCTCCCCCTGCTTCCTCTACCCCCCCACCCTCCCCCATCCTCTCCAACTACCCACCTCCACCCTCTCTACCTCTTTCATCCACTCCCATTCAGCCTCTCTATTCATCTGACATATGATGTTCCACTCCCTCTCTCTCTCCCTCCTCCTCCCCTCCTCCTTCTCCCTTCTCTCCCCCCCTCTCTCTCCTCCCCTCCTCCTCCCCCCCTCCTCCTCTCCTCCCCTCCTCCTCCCCTCCCTCTCTGCTCCTCCCCTCCTCTCCCCCCCTCTCCCCCCTGGTGGAGGGGTATCATCAGGCTAGCGGCTCACCTCGCTTGTGGCGGGGGGGGGGGGGGAGAGGGGGGCGGCGGGGTTGAATACCTTGAGGGACGGGTCTGGGATTGGGGGTCTGATTAAAAATCTGTCAGGTTTGGGGGGCGAGGGGGGGTAACGTTGAGAGACAGGGTCAGGTCAACGGACTCCTGCTTCTCCTCCCCCAGCTTCACAACGGCGGATACCACGGGGAGGGGGGGCAAGGTGAAAGGGTTTAGACGAGCTCTCCCCCCCCCCCCCCCCCCCCCCCAGGTAATTACCAAGCATGGAGAAGTACTGGTGGAACTGGTCTTCTTTCAATGTTGTTGGGTGTTTTCAGGTTTTGTTTTGTGGGGCAGGGGGCCGGGGGGGCTTCCCCGTCACACCTCTGCAGCTGCGGGTTGCGAACTAAGTAAGTAAATAAGCTAAACCGTTTAAAATAAAAAATTATGATCTCACACGAAACCAGGTCAGAGTGAGGAGGTAGTCTTTTTTATTTTTTTTATCAACCTAACAGGCCCTGAAACAAACTGCCGGAGCTACGATATGAGGAGACTTCCAGGAGCACTTGGCTAAGCAGACAGAGAGAGAGAGAGAGAGAGAGAGACAGAGAGAGAGAGCAGGAGAGGCGTGATTGTGATTGGTTCAGAACACAGCAGGGGGAAGGCGGCCATGCTGCCCTACTTTAAAAAGGATTGATGGCCTTCCAGACAGAGAGAGAGAGCCCTCTCCCTCCCTCCCTCTCTCCCTCCTCCTCCCTCCCTCCTCTCTCTCCCTCCCTCCCCTCCCTCCCTCTCTCCTCTCCCTCCCCTCTCCTCTCTCCCCTCTCCTCTCTCCCTCCCTCCCCCCTCCCTCCCTCCCTCCCCGTGTGTGGCAGGGCGGGGCTCTGCTGTGCCGTCACGGACACGCACAGCCGGGGACGGATAAGGAGCGCCACCGATGGCCATCACTTGCACTAACCCAAAAGTGTCAGCTTAGCTCGGCGGGGGGGGCGGGGGTGGCGATATGAGCGTCTGCGGGGGGTTGGGGGGGGTGGGGGGGCTGCGTGGGACGCCCCTCCCTGCCACCAACACCAACACCAACACACAAGTTATTGCTGCGCACCACAAAAAAGAAATGCAATTGATGTTCAGCGTTGCATGCGCTCCACATTTATCCATCAGACGCTCCGCCGTGGGCCTCAATCATTATGATCTCACACGAAACCAGGTCAGAGTGAGGAGGTAGTCTTTTTTATTTTTTTTATCAACCTAACAGGCCCTGAAACAAACTGCCGGAGCTACGATATGAGGAGACTTCCAGGAGCACTTGGCTAAGCAGACAGAGAGAGAGAGAGAGAGAGAGAGACAGAGAGAGAGAGAGAGAGACAGAGAGAGAGAGCAGGAGAGGCGTGATTGTGATTGGTTCAGAACACAGCAGGGGGAAGGCGGCCATGCTGCCCTACTTTAAAAAGGATTGATGGCCTTCCAGACAGAGAGAGAGAGCCCTCTCCCTCCCTCCCTCTCTCCCTCCCTCTCTACCTCTCCTCCCCTCTCCTCTCCTCCTCCTCCCTCCTCCCCCCTCCCTCCCCCCCCCCGTGCGTGTGGCAGGGCGGGGCTCTGCTGTGCCGTCACGGACACGCACAGCCGGGGACGGATAAGGAGCGCCACCGATGGCCATCACTTGCACTAACCCAAAAGTGTCAGCTTAGCTCGGGGGGGGGGGTGGGGCGATAATGAGCGTTCTGCGGCGGGGGGTTGGGGGGGGTGGGGGGGCTGCGTGGGACGCCCCTCCCTGCCACCAACACCAACACCAACACACAAGTTATTGCTGCGCACCACAAAAAAGAAATGCAATTGATGTTCAGCGTTGCATGCGCTCCACATTTATCCATCAGACGCTCCGCCGTGGGCCTCAATCTGAGGAAGAGAGGGAGGTGGGGGAGATTGGTGGCCTGACAGAGCGGGGGTGCGTGGGGTCCATCGAGTGGAGGTGATGGGTAGGGTGGGGGGCGGGTGGGGAAAGCAGGTGTCTATAGGATTGATTATCTAAGGCTTCACAATAACAGAGAAGCAGACCTGTCAAAATAGAAGGACAGGCCTCCGTTCTGTTCAGGAGAGGGGGAGAGATGGAGGTGGAGGTGGGGTGGGGTTGTCTCACCTACGTACGAATACACCTTACGCAGAGAGGGAAGGTGTTCTCTGTGCTGCTCCACCCAAACCAAGCCATCCATCAGAGGAGGGGTGGAGGCCGTCTAGCGGGGGGGGGGGGGGGATGCCACACTCTGGCATCAAACCGCAGCACCTCTGGCAGGGAAGGGGTATCTGCCGGCTTGACCGGGCTGAATATGATGAATGATGATGATATTATGAGCTTTGGTTTCGCTCACTAGTGTACTCCTTGTGTACTCTCTAAATGGTCAGAATGTTTACTGTGTTTCTTTCCATGTTTACTGCATGTGGTGCTGTACCGGCGGTTAATGCATGTTAAATGGTAAATGGATTGCATTTATATGATCGCTTTTATCCAAAGCGATTTACAGTTGCCTCACATTCACCCATTCATACACCGACGGCGGTGCCAACCATGCAAGGTAACAACCAACACGTCAGGAGCAGTTAGGGTTAGGTGGTGTCTTGCTCAGGGACACCTCAACACTTAGCTAGGCGGAGCCCGGGGATCGAACCAGCAACCTTCCTGTTGCCAGACAACTGCTCTTACCTCCTGAGCTACTGCCGCCCCTCATAATCGCCTCTCTCTCTCTCTGTCTCTCTGTCTCTCTCTCTCTCTCTCTCGCCCGGCCTCACCTTGGCGGGCGGTCTTAAAGTTGAAGGACTGGAAGCCGCCAGTGAGCGCAGACGAGTCGATGACGTCCACGCCGTAGTCCCGCTGGCTCTTCCGGTACAGCAGCACGGAGGCCACCAGCACCGCCACCGCCACCACGCCCGCCGCCAGCCCCGAGTACAGCGCCACCTCGTTGGAGCTGTCCACGCCTACACACACACACACACACACACACACACACACACACACACACAGAACACACAAGACAAGCTGACAACAAGGCACAGCTGTGTTGAATATATACATATGCGTTTTTATCAACTTTGTGCCTTTATGGGCAGGAAAGTGGCTTGAAAGAGAGAATGGAGAATGCCACGTAGCAAAGAACCATGGAATCAAACCTGTGGTCCTATTAGCTCTCTACCAGGTGCACATGCCTGAGCTTGATACAGGACCCCTGCTATATACTATTCGTATGAAATGTCATTTTTTTTCATGTATTGCACTACTCGGTCCTTTTGGCACATAGGGGGTTGGGGCAGCCTCCAGGTGGCAAACAAAAATGTGGACATTGGGGTTTCAATCCCAGAACCTTTGGACTGGGAGTCAAACACCACCAGACTATCCTCCCTTCATGCTGCGCATCAGACACGCTGTGAACGGTAAACCAAAAAACCAATTATATGAAAGTACGCTCGTTCACTTTGTACTCTGCATGACTTTGATACACTCCTCAAATGAACTCGTGAATTCTTTGATACGAGAGTGAATACGATATGGGGTGGGGGGGGGGGGAGAGGCATGAGGTGGTGCCGGGGGGATGCCGTTATACAAGACAATAAAGAAGGCATTCAAGGGCAAAAAACTAAACGGAGCGAGGAGAAACGGAACAGAGCGCCATGTCGCAAGCAGCGTCTGGAACGCCGTCGGAGAGCGGAGCGGAGGAACGTGGGACCGCGAGGGGACGTCTGGAAGGCCGGCAGCTGTCCCGCCGCCCGTCCTCGCGGCGTTATCTTTGTTGCTACCTGGGAAGCAACAAACAAACACGTGCCGTCCGCCTCCCCCCTCCCCCCTCATCTCCGACACCTTCCTCACCGTGTGACTCTCAGGTACGCAGGTGCAGACGCGACAGTCAATTAGTTTGAATTGCCTGTTGAGGCACCCGTCTGTGTCCGATCGTCGTGGCTGCGGTGACAGCGACGGTGGTCTCGGACCGCCGTCCCCGGGAATGATGGGCAGAGAACATTGATCTGGAGCTGCACGACGGCGAGCCACAGCCTCAGCGTTCCCCGTCGTCCAAACAGCTCCCCGGCCCTCACCATCAATTACAACCCGCCACCTCACAGACGCGTGGCAGGTTAATGAAGGAGCAGACAGGTAGCGGCTGACACTTGCTTTTTGAGCGTCGGTCGGTGTTGAGCCCTGACCGCCGAGTGATTGAGAGCCAGCGCACCGGGAACCGCAGGACAGGGACGCAAATAATTGTCAAATGAGCTCGTTTGCTGCCGATTAGCGGGCATTAATCGGCCGCAATGGCAGCACATGTTCACCTGTCACAACCGATTTATATCTCAGCGTTTGAGCGGCGACAGAAAAAAAAAAAAAAAAGAAAGGAAGAAAAAAAAAGAGAGGCTAAGCCACGGCATTAAAATAAAAGTTAGCGAGAGCGCGCGCTAATTGCTAGGCTGGGAAACAGGGACGGGCCGGCGGTGTTAAAATAGCAGCGTGGGTGGGGGGGGGGGGGGGGGGGGGGGTCAAGGGGCGGGATGGAGTAGAAAATAAAATGCGGCGGCTGTCGAGTGGGACGTGGAACACAACACGGTGCGATAAAGAAAAGCTCCCGTCCTCCTCCTCATCCTCCTCTTCCTCCGTTGGTCACCTTGAGTGTACAGTACCACTCAGACCTCGTCATTACCCAGACCGGAGGGAAGAGGAGGGGGAGTGGGGGACGGGGGGGGGGGGGGAGGTAGGTGGCGAGTCGCTTAATGATGAATGGGGGTGCTGGTGAGCCACACAGTAGAGCAGACTCACTCTCAGGGTTTACATCGGGTAGCAGCCTGTGATCTGCAGAGACAGAGAGGTAGAATGAACAAAAGGAAGAAAATAAGAGAGAAAAAGAGAGAAGAGGAGAAAAAGGGGAGCGATTAAAGTCCAAAGTATGAGGAGAGAGAGAGAGAGCGAGAAAGTGAGAGAGAGAGCGAGA
The DNA here is from genome assembly GCA_002895965.2 of Coryphaenoides rupestris. NCBI lineage: Eukaryota > Metazoa > Chordata > Actinopteri > Gadiformes > Macrouridae > Coryphaenoides > Coryphaenoides rupestris. Next base: position 19,610 of record PIJE02000547.1, on the reverse strand, counting down.
GAATGAGAGAGAATAATCGCTCAAGCGAAACAGGCCCTTTGCCGGTCTCAGATGAGCCACCCTGTCGAGATGACCATGCGAGAGAGAGAGAGAGAGAGAGAGAGAGAGAGAGAGAGAGAGAGAGAGAGAGAGAGAGAGAGAGAGAGAGAGAGAGAGAGAGAGACACTGGGCCGAGACACTGTCCAGTCCAGGTATTGTGCTCGCCTCACCGCCGATAGCGCAGAGGAGGAGCCCTGGGTACCAGTACCCCCGGCCCCCCTGTGATGGGGGGGGGGGGGGGGAGGTCTGAGGTCTTTGTCTGGGCTGATTTCTATGTCCTCCTCGTCCTCCTCCTCCCCTTCCCTGGGCTACAGATGCCGTCAGACCCCCAGAGAAACCCCTGCGCAGGCTGACACGCCGCGTTAGCTCCGTAATCAAGCACAAACCAAAGCCACTAATACGAGGAAAAAAACGGAGAAAAAACAAACCCGGTGGATTATTATCGTTTTCGCGACATTCGACCAATTAGTCGTGTTCGCTGACAGCAGAACAGATTGCCTCGACGCCGCTGCCACGCGCCGCCAGCCCAATATGGCGGCGCGTGTGTTTTATTCATTGACCAACAGATTTCCCTCACACCTCGTACTGGAAGCGTGCGGACGCTCCATCTGCTGTCAGACGGCGAAACGCAGAACATCCCTCCTCCGTTCCCTCCCGAGTACGACCGGCTGGAGGAAGGAGATGACGATGATGGTGATGAGGATGATTATGAAGACGACGGTGATTATGACCATGTTTACGGCGATGCAGGCAAGCAGAGACTATTTTAATATAATCACAGTATAGTATATTTTGATGGGACATCGGTGCATTTGTGGAGGAGGATAGAAAAGTTTTGAGGAAAAGGGGAGGAGGGGAAACGGCACGAAGCAAATGAACCTGCGGTCGCCAGTGGGGCGGGCAGGTGTGTTTTTAAAGGTTCTTGTGGTGTTTTAAAGTTGCCCTATTACACCACCAGGTCTGAGCACGCTTATCCATTACAAGCCTTTTCAAAATTGTCATGTGACTAAACTTGTCATTCTGACAAATTGACATCACAAGTGGGACATTTACATGTATGTATATAATGTATATTGATATGTGTATTGTGTTAGTGTATTATCGTATTATGTATACTGTGCTCAAGGTATATATGTGTATGTATGTGTATGTGTATATATGTGTATATATACAGTATATGCATGTGCACATGGGTGTATATTCTTGCTGATTTTATCGTTTATCTTGCTATTTTATATTTTAACTTTTTGACTACTCTTGTGCGTATTGTCGCCGGCCACGTCACGAGAATGTCACTGTTCAGAATGGCCCTGTGCTATGAAGAACATGGGACAATAAAACACTTTGACTCGAGTGTTCACCGAGATGTATGCTGACTAGACCAGCCGGTACAGTCCACTGGGTAGCCTGTTAGTCTGATGACCATTTGAGTCACGTGACAAATTTGAAGCGGCTTGTAATGGCTAATCACGCCCACACCCGGTGGTATTATAATAATGGGGCCTCTCTGAAGGGTCTCTGGGGTCTTACTGTGGGTGCAGAGTCCGTCAGTGCAATCCTCCCGGTCCTCAGCCTCGCCCTCGCACGCCTTGCCGCGGTGTTTGGGCTCCGGAGCGTCGCAGGCCCTGTGGCGTTCCCGCTCACACTGGCTGCTGCAGTCCGACCACGGCGCCCACACGCCCCAGCCCCCGTCGACTGGCGGGAGGGAGACACACACACACACGCGCACACGCACACGCACACACACACACACACACACACACACACACACACACACACACTGTGTGTTATGCACAATGTAACTGCTGCTTGTTGCATTTGATTCAAGATTCAAGATGCAATGCTTACTAATTCTAAACGACTCTAAACAATTAGTTGTGGTCCCAAATAAGTACAGTAAAAAGTACAATAAAAAGTTTTCTTTTGAACTGTATCAACATACATCTCTGAAGAATTAGTAATATATTACCGAATAAGTAAAAAAATAGGTAAAGGTAAAAAGCGTCAAAGTAAAAACAGGTAAAAAGCAAAAAGTGACAAGTAAAGTAGTATTACTCTGTTGGCTGTTGGTGCAAAAATGTATTAAAAGTGACCGCGTGCAGTACAGTAATATTCTCATCCTGGCATTATACATATTACAGTGTTATGAAAGCAATGGTGTGCTAGTCTTTGAAACTAGGTTCTGCACAGCGTGTGTGTGATCATGTGCTTTGATTGTTCTCAACCTCATTGATGATTGTATTTGCATAAAAGTAATATAGTATAATGTCTGTTATCTGTTGATAGAAATTCGACAGAGCATTTCTGAGGCCACTATTTGCTGTGGTTGAGTTCAGTTTTTTAGACAGTTTAGATTTTTTTCCCAATGTTTTAGTGAGTTTCCTAACTAGTTTCCTTATGCTTTAGGGTCATTTGTATATAAATAACACGTTGATTCTGTGTAATTAAGAGCCAATCTGACGTCCTGTGTTGAATAAAGATAAGGGCGAGGGCTCTGCTGCGGGGAAGCTAAACCAAACGAGGCCCCCGTCTGATCGCTCCCTGATAAACGTTCTGTTCAAACACAGACGCTTACACCTTTTCTACCTCTCGCTCTTCTGTCCATTCGAGAAGATGTTTGTCTTACGATAATTTAAGATAACGTTTTTAGATCACAAGCTGGAGGAGTTCACACACACACACACACACACACACACACACACACACACACACACACACACACACACACACACACAAAGACACAAAGACACAAAGGCGCACACAACATAACAAAGATAAATTGAGACTAATGTGCTTTAAGTTGACAAGCGTTGTCTTGGCATTAACCTGCCGTCCTGTTACATCACCGATTGAATGCACGGCTCAGAGACCGAGACGGCGCCCCCGCATGCTAATCGCCGGGCCACTTCCTTTACGCAGGTCACGTGATCCGAGAGGAGCCAATCACACGCCTACTACACCCCACGGCTCCGGAGTTTTTGGCAGCAGCCGCGAGATCCGATAATCTATTTTGGTGGCGCGTCAAGGAGGTAATTTTCTTTGTGGCGTCCAACAGGTGCTCCCTACACTTCACATTCATCGGGGCTTTTTTTATTTATTTTTTTCGCAGCTAATTTAAATGCAAATGATATTGCACGCTGTGGAGAGAATGCCAAACACTTCTGACTTGACCACAGTTGCTGGTGAGCATTTGCATCTCGTCTCTCCTCACAGCTCCCTCTGGGTTAACCCTTCTGGTGCCCACTGCTCTTGTTTCAATACAATAACGTATATTGATTTGCTATACAGTAACAAACAGGCGATAATCTCAGACATTGTACACTAAACAGACATCTACACATGAATATGATGAATATTATATATGTATTATATTATTATTGTAATGACTATAATAATTATAATGATAAAATACATAAACAAAGCAAACAACATTATTATAATATATACATATTATATTATTATTAATATTATTGGAATGATTATGATAATTCTAACTATAAAATACATAAACAAAGCAAACAACAATAAATAAACAATAATTAAATAAAATACAAATCACAGGGATAGTTGGTCTATGTTTGTTCAACAAAGAGCTCAATTCATTTGCAATTGTTTTATCTTCATTAACCTCCACCATTGTAAGAAAAACAACGAGATCATTTTTAAGTGCAGCAAATACTTTACTTCCTCCCAGCGCTTTTGAAACTTTTTGGTACGTTTGTTACCAGTTAATTCCACCTGGGAGCGGAGGACCCTCCCCCCGCGAGACGATTGGCTAATTAGCCCACGCACACCTGTTAATGCACACCTGTTAATGAGTGCACTCGTTATGCAGGAGCGTTATCTTGTACTCTTGGCCCCGCGGCGGCGTGACCGCATCCTGTTCCCTTAATGACGAGGGAACGTATCCGAGAGAAGGCGATTAACTCGGAGCCGTGCTCATGTGTGTGTGCTTGTGGCTCGTCTTCTCCATTTCTTTTTTGCCACGCTGTGTCTGCACAACGCAACTTATCGGTCGTCCGTCGGGTTTCGGCCATCTTGCTCGTCATCCGCCGAGGTACGAAAAAACCTTTCCAGCCACCATTTTGTTTTCATTCTCTCTTCCCCTTCCTAAGCTGCCTCATCCACAGCATGGCCTCTGGTCTCTATCTCTCCATCTCTCTATCTCTCCGATCTTTATTTTCAGCCAAGGCCGCCTCTAGCTCTTATTAACGGCACCTTTGCTTCGGAAGATTTAATTGACGCTACAAAGCTCTATGCAGATAAGAGCTGTGAGTGTCGTCTGGACCGCCACACAAACACCCACCGTGACAACTAGAGCCGCTCTGCACCGTTGTCCCACATCACCACATAAGAGTATCTA
>PIJE02000547.1:7708-10208 GCA_002895965.2 Coryphaenoides rupestris | reverse complement strand
GGTGTGGTCCATTTGTACTCGGAAGTCAGAATTTCCAGTTCCAAGACGGAAGTTTCCGCGGGAACGTGCACTGAAGTCAGATTTCCAACTCGGAAAGTCGGACGAATCTCACAACCCCGACTTAGAAATCCAAGATGGCTGCTCTGCACTCCGCGTCAGTGAAAGCTGTATTATATACTGTTTTTAGCACTTCTGTCTATTGGTGTCTCATAAAATCAGTCGTACACACAGTACAACTTCTACCTGTGGACTACCTGCGACGGTGTTTGTATGCGCAAAATGCTGCATAATACGTTGTAATCGACTGGTAAAACAATGGCTAACCTGGCTAGAGCAAACCCCACTTCCCCCACACAGTGAGAAGTTTTTTCTTTGTTTAAATATGGAGAAATCAGCTAAATGTTTTGTTTATATTCACCCTAAAATTTTCCGACTTGTTAACTGGAATGCGGTCAACTCGGGTGTGACGTCATTCCCAGTTCCAACTTCCGACTTCCGAGGTAAATGCCCCATAAGTAGGGAAGCTATGCCAAGCTCTGCGGTGCCAAAACAGAGAGGGGTTGCGACTTGCCGGAGCGACGTTTGCCTGCTCCTAGCAATGCGATGGCGCTACCAGTAGCTGAACTGTATTCACAAACAACAACAACAACACAATCGGTACAAGCCAACACCCCCCCCCCCCCCCCCCCCCCACTCCAGTATATTTATTTGTATTATTAACCGCGGACCACTTCACTTCCCGGCTCCACATCTTAACGAAGCACATCAAACGTATGACCCTTCCGTGTGTGTTGCCTCAGCACATCGGCTCCACGGGCCACGCTGGTGCACGTGCGACTACAAAAGAGTGCACGTTAGCGAGGGGCTTGGAGAGGAGGTGGGAGGAGGAAGAGGTGGGGAGCAGGGGGTTGGAGAGGAGGTGGGAGGAGGAAGAGGTGGGGAGCAGGGGGTTGGAGAGGAGGTGGGAGGAGGAGGAGGTGAGGAGCAGGGGGTTGGAGAGGAGGTGGGAGGAGGAGGAGGTGGGAGCAGGGGGTTGGAGAGGAGGTGGGAGGAGGAAGAGGTGGGGAGCAGGGGCTTGGAGAGGAGGTGGGAGGAGGAGGAGGTGGGGAGCAGGGGGTTGGAGAGGAGGTGGGAGGAGGAAGAGGTGGGGAGCAGGGGGTTGGAGAGGAGGTGGGAGGAGGAGGAGGTGGGGAGCAGGGGGTTGGAGAGGAGGTGGGGAGCAGGGGGTTGGAGAGGAGGTGGGAGGAGGAAGAGGTGGGGAGCAGGGGGTTGGAGAGGAGGTGGGAGGAGGAGGAGGTGGGGAGCAGGGGGTTGGAGAGGAGGTGGGAGGAGGAGGAGGTGGGGAGCAGGGGCTTGGAGAGGAGGTGGGAGGAGGAAGAGGTGGGGAGCAGGGGGTTGGAGAGGAGGTGGGAGGAGGAAGAGGTGGGGAGCAGGGCTTGGAAGAGGAGGTGGGAGGAGGAAGAGGTGGGGAGAGGGGGTTTGGAGAGGAGGTGGGAGGAGGAAGGAGGTGGGAGCAGGGGGTTTGGAGAGGAGGTGGGAGGAGGAAGAGGTGGGGAGCAGGGGGTTGAGAGGAGGTGGGAGGAGGAAGAGGTGGGGAGCAGGGGTTGGAGGAGGAGGTGGGAGGAGGAGGAGGTGGGGAGCAGGGATTGGAGAGGAGGTGGGAGGAGGAGAGGTGGGGAGCAGGGGGTTGGAGAGGAGGTGGGAGGAGGAAGAGTGGGGAGCAGGGGCGTTGGAGAGGAGGGTGGGAGGAGGAAGAGGTGGGGAGCAGGGGTTTGGATGGAGAGGAGGTGGGAGGAGGAAGAGGTGGGGAGCAGGGGGTTGGAGAGGAGGTGGGAGGAGGAAGAGGTGGGGAGCAGGGGGTTGGAGAGGAGGTGGGAGGAGGAGGAGGTGGGGAGCAGGGGGTTGGAGAGGAGGTGGGAGGAGGAGGTGGGGAGCAGGGGGAGAGGAGGTGAGGAGGAGGAGGGAGAGGGTGGAGGAGGAGGAGGAGGTGGAGAGGGAGGAGAGGAGAGGAGAAGAGGTGGGGAGAGGGGTGGAGAGGAGGTGGGAGGAGGAGGAGGTGGGGAGCAGGGTTGGAGAGGAGGTGGGGCGGAGAAGAGGTGGGGAGCAGGGGGTTGGAGAGGAGGTGGGAGGAGGAAGAGGTGGGGAGCAGGGGCTTGGAAGAGGAGTGGGAGGAGAAGAGGTGGGGAGCAGGGGGTTGGAGAGGAGGTGGGAGGAGGAAGAGGTGGGGAGCAGGGGCTTGGAGAGGAGGTGAAGTACATTTCACAGTATTTTATAGAAAAATGTATGTATGTATGTCGTATACATTTTTTATATTTTCCACAGGTGCTTTTTGCAAATTATTTTTTAAGATAAATACATAAAAAAACGAAATTATTACATTTTTTTAAATATACATCCTCTTTTTGCTTCTTGGCTTCTTGCATAGTTCCCTCATGCTATCCCAACTCATAACCACGACCAATCAGAACCTGTTAATAAATGTTAATAAATCATGCAGACG
>PIJE02000546.1:299681-301313 GCA_002895965.2 Coryphaenoides rupestris | reverse complement strand
GAAAAGTCCAAATCAATCCCATCTCCCTGGACTCCTCTGCGTAATTCGTCTTTCTAAGAGAAATTAAAAATAATTTAATAACTCTGGCTTCTAAGAGCTGTGTCGGTGATTAGTGTCAGAATGGAGTAAAATGTGGAAATGGATTAGACGGATAAAAAGAGACATTGGAGGAGAGTAATTCCTGATGTAACTGTCATGCAATATCAGATAATCACCTGCTCACAAATGCTCGTGGAGAGATGCGGAGATGATTCTGGGATCGAGTTAGATTCAGACGGACCCGGAGACACGCCGTTTCAAAATAAACTGTGCTGCACGAAACACTCCGAGCTGACGCCCGCCCGCGTGCAATATGTACTTTCATACCCGTAGTAGAAATACACAATGTGTGTGCAATGTGTACTTCTACTCGGTGCCCCCATGGCTAAATATGTGAACTTCAATCCGTAATTACAAAAAGAATAGATAAGAATGAACGCTTATTAGACTCCGTGAACATCCGACACGTTTTAAGCGGCGTCCAACATCATAGCAACGTAGCACAGTAATGAACAGCGTGTTAGAGCCGGTGTTGTACATATATTCAGACGTAGGCTACTTGTAATAGAATTATTATCCATTATTATGCTTGGGGATGATTATTTTTTATTTATGTAGGCATTTAGTTAACAACTCAGAGCTGCCACTTCTCTCTTTTAATTAAATGTAATTCATTTAAAATGTCATTTAGTTTTTAATTTCAATCATTTATGGCATATTGGGAATAGAGGCTCTCACTATTGCTCTCTCTATTGCTTTCGTACAATTCATTTGAGTTTAAACGCCTTCATGTGATCAGTGGCTGGAGTAGTAAACTAGATTTTCCCTCCGTGAATTAGGCTTAATCGCAAATGCCGGGTTTATACCTCGACCACTTCCTTCTATATTTCTCTCTCTCTCTCCCCAACGGGACAGCGGGATGCTAGCTTACGTTTTATAAATGACCGAAGTGTCGAAGTATCGCCCGCGCTGCTCGTTGTCATCGGTGGAGGAAGTGGATATTAGCCTCGAGTCTAAGGGGAGATTCCACAAACGATTTCCCTCGTGAGCGACGACAAGATTTATTGAAGCCGTACGTTTCCAAATGGCTGTCGTTGCTATTTTCGGTAAGACCTTAAAGCGGAATAACTTATTGGCAAACTCTTTGTTTCCCTCGAATGATTATGTGAGTTATCAGCGGCCATCTTTGCTTTCAAGCTGATATATATAGATTCTCTATGATTGATTAATGTGCTGTCTGGACAACGAGACGCGTCACGACGGCGCATGGCGATCCCTACGCACCCTCAAGGGGTCATTCAAGGTGCGTGTTTCATCACTGCACTGCCTGAGCTTTAGGTCCGGTGTCCACGAGATGCTGGCAGCGCCTATTTATAATACAAACCCTATGAAGTTCAGCGTTTACAGCGCTCAGCGCCCTCGGCGTTCGGCTTTTTTTTCCCGCTCCGCTCGCAGCGCTTTCAGGTGAAAATAGTTCACCTCTTGGAACAGCGATGCGCTCGTCAACGTCGCTTCTCTCTTGACGGCCAATTAAAATCGAGGAGTGGGGGGGCGGGACATACGATATCAACACTGTCAACAATGGCGGAGCAG